>JAJAGP010005830.1:0-2500 GCA_025084515.1 Ancistrus triradiatus | reverse complement strand
TAAACAAATAACAACACATTCAGATATGTTACAGATTTAAAGTAAAGATAGTCCTTTTCTTCTTCAATTGAGCAGAATGTGAAGGTTTCTACAAGAGTTTGGAGAATGTTTTTCTTTTTATCTACTATATTTTACCCAACACTACTGATAAACTCACTCACTACTGCAAGTGCAGACACCAGAGCACCTCTGCTTAAAGGAGCTGAGCGTTGTTCGGATACCTGTTGCTGGTGCTGCTGTCGCTAATGCTGGTATCTGAAAAGGAGCAGTGCTTGCATACGAAATCTGGAAATGCAATGTGCAAAAATAAAAACAAAATTGTATTTACTGCCTATGGCAAAACCTTTGGGAGGTGGATTTAAGACATTTTAAGATAAAAGCCTTTCTTTTCCAGACATCCTACAATATGAAGTGGTGGTGGTGGTTTATTTTCAGCCTCATGATGTAACCTTAAAGAATAACATCAATAATAATGATAACATTATAGTAAAAGGAGCTCTTGTATCAGAATCTGTGCCGGTATCAGCAATTAGCTATTGGAATCGGCTCAGGACTGGATCGGTCCATCACTACCTCAGACACTGCCAGTCAGGCCTGTGTAATACTTGACCTGCCTGGAAGGCACTGCCATGACTCAAACCTGGGTCACTGTGGTGGTGCGCTAGGGCTGTCACTATTATACAATCATCTAATAGCAATTATTTAAGATAACCGCAATTAACTGAAATTATTGCAATTATGCAGGACTACAGTAATTTTCCACAGTTGGTAGATTTCTGCAAAGAGCAGAATGTGAACTGTTTGTACTGGGTTGAGGCAACAAAGCCTGAATAAAAGAAAGCAGAAAATGCATTCATTGAGACGTACTGGGGTTAACGAAAACAAAATAGTTTGAACTTCTAACATGCTTAGAGGGCAACACTGAGTAATGCTGGTGTATCTGTTGGCTGTGAAGTTAATTCTATATTTTTGGGGGTTTTTTTGCTGATATTGTCACTTTTGTCATGCATTGCATTTTTATTTTTGTCTATTAGTAGGCATGTGTGTGAGTTTTTGGATGCATGCAAAAATACTACTGTATTTTTCGGACCATAAAGTGCACCGGGTTATAAGGCGCATTAAATGAAACAAAACTCTTAAGTTCCGTCGGAAGCTCAGTTTGGTCTTTACCTGGCACAGGGCGTCTTCTTGCTTCCTCCACTTCCATACCATTGATTCGTTAATGTTGAATTCTCTCGCAGCTGCTCTATGTCCATGTTGTACTGCGTGACTGATAGCGTTGTGTTTGAAATCCGCTTCGAAAATGAATGAATGAATGCACGTACCCTAATGTGTTCAGACAATTACTGATAATTACTGGACTGTGGTAGCCGAGCGGTTAAGGTACTGGACTCAGAAGAATCAGAAGGTCCAGGGTTCAAATACCACCTCTGCCAAGCTGCCACTGTTGGGTCCTTGAGCAAGACCCTTAACCTACAATTGCTTGGATTGGAAGACTATCAATTTTAAGTCGCTCTGGACAAGGGCGTCTGCTAAATGCTGTAAATGTAAATGTACTGATACATTACTGTTAGACTTGCGTATGGAACACAGAAAAATGCATGTCAAGCTGTTATACATTTCTTGGCTAAAATCTTTTATACTACATTTTTCAGAGAATCCAAAAAAAAAAACATTATCATAACTAGGGGTGGGTATTGGCAAGGACTTCATGATACCAGATACATCAAGATACATGGGACACGATACGATTATACCACAATATAATGCGATACTACACACAGACAAATTGCAAGTTATGGTTTACAATCTGAGTTGTCCTACTACATCACATCACACTGATAATTCACTGGACAAATTGAGCAAAAACACTGTACTGCGACATCTACAGGACTGGAGACTGTAGTTTACACCCCATTTAAAATGTGTTTTTTCTTCCTTCCAAAAAAATCGTTATTTTGAGCTGAAAATCGATGTAGTATTGATTTTTCTAGCAAAGGCCCAATCATAACTTGTCCACTGCTCGTCTTTACAAATCCTTAGAAAATATCACATAGCAAAACAGTGAAACTAAATATCCATGGGCCATCAGCCAGCATAATCCCAGTTGAACATAGACCCAGAGGGCAGATGTCATGGCCTGGTTAAATAGAAGTGGAGTAGAAAGGCTTTTTCAGGGCTTAGCGCTTCATCAGTGAGTTAAATGCCCATTTTACATCTGTGGTTCATCCTGAATACTATCTTACTAAGAGCTGGGTCACTGCCAATCTTATCGCTCATTCTTACTCTCCAATAAACACACATCCTCTACCAATTCGTGCACAGAGCAACAGTGCAGAATATTAAGGGAGCATATGTGCTGAAGGTCAGAGGCTGATTTTTCTTCTTAAGCTGATCCTGCTCTTAATACAGGACACTGTTTTCACCAAAATCCCCCTCTGCTCTTAAGTTTGCTCAAGCATTTACAGTTTGTTGGGGCTTTGCTTCATGATGTTCCAAC
>JAJAGP010005829.1:0-28352 GCA_025084515.1 Ancistrus triradiatus | reverse complement strand
TTTCAGTATCTGGTGTGACCCCCTATGCAGCAATAACTGCAACTAAACGTTTCCTGTAACTGTTGATCAGTCCTGCACACCGGCTTGGAGAAATTTTAGCCCATTCCTCCATACAGAACAGCTTCAACTCTGGGATGTTGGTGGGTTTCCTTACATTAACTGCTCACTTCAGGTCCTTCCACAACATTCCGTTTGTATTAAGGTCAGGGCATTGACTTGTCCATTTCAAAACATTAACTTTATTCTTCTTTAGCCATGCTTTAGTAGAACAACTTGTGTTCTTAGGGTAGTTGTCACACCTCACACGTACCTGCTCACCACGCCCACCTTCCATCACCTTCTCTCCCATTCTCTCTCCTCCTTCGATCACCTGCACTTGCCTCTCATTTCCAGCACCTTCCACTCCACTATTTAAACCATCTTCCTTCACACTATCATGGCTCAGTCTCATGACTCCTACCTCGTCACAAAGCTCTTGCGCTATCACGTCTCTAACATGACTGCTTTCTACCACACCGATATTCTAACCATGTCCTATTCTAGCCACCGTCATCTACTAAACCTCCCTGGTCCGAGATCTCTATCTTATCCTAACCTTCCGTATCTATCTTTCTACCTATTCGATCGTGTCTTATGGCCATTCCGCCTTCGTGTATCGCGCACCTACCTCTTCTCTCTGTTCACGTTCGTTCTGTCATTCGCTCGTTCATCACCTTGTCTATATTCCATTTCCCAGTTGTAAGTTTCATTTTCTTAATAAACACAGTCTGAGTTTAGGTCCGCTCCTAGTTTTGTTTTGAATCTGAACTAATCGCGATGATCAGCTATCCACTCGCTGAGCTTTGTGTTCGGCTTGCCGAGGTAACGTGGGTTGTCGCTCAACTTGCAGAAGAGCAACGCTCACTGGTTCCCTCCCTGGATGCAATCTCACACGACGTGGCCCATCTAAAATGGTCCCCGGCAACCCTGACTGCTCTGCCCACTTTTTGCACTCCATGCACAGTACCTGCTTTACCTCAGGCTTTATCCACCCAGCTCTGTCCTTGCTGGGGTCTTGTTGGTGGTATCTTGCCTTTCAGGCAAAGCACTGCAGTGGGTCATGGAGAGGTGGTCACAGGTGCAAACCGGGGACTGTGACCAGCTCCTGGATGCGCTCGGGGCAGTTTTTGGTTCCTTTCCAGTTAGTGAGCCATACGCCCCCGAGGCTCCACTGTTCGGCGAGTCCACGCCAAGTGACCAGCCCACCAGCTTTCAGCCGTTACCTCGTTTTGTCCACCACTTGCTGGATCCTTCGCTCGCTGGTTGTCAAAGGATCCCAGCTATCAGTGTGTCCAAACGCAGTGCTAAGCTCTCAGTATCGGATTCTTTTCAATGGACGCCTGGTCCAGTCCAGGGTCTGCCCATACCAGAGTTTTTTCCAGGGTCGCCCATCCCAGAGTCTGCTCTAGGGACGCCCGTCCCAGTTCCAGGGTCTCCTGTCCCAGAGTCTGTTGTAGGAACACCCATCCCAGGGCCAGTCCAGGGCCCGTTCATACCTGAGACCTTTCACAGGTCGTCTAGGCCTGGTAACCCTGCAGTCAGGCAGTCTAGCCCAGCTGTAGAGATGTTAACGCCCCATAACACGGTGCCGGAACCAATAGTGCCTGATAACCTGGTAGTTAAGCCAGTTAACCCTACAGTTAAACACGATAGCCTGGTATCTGTGCATGCCATGTCCGTTAGCTCTGCCGATGAGCTGTTAGTGCCTCATGGCACTGTATCTGAGTTACCAGGGCCTGATAACCCAGTACCGAAGCCAGTTAGTCATGTGCTTGAGCATCCTAGCTCTGAATTTGAGCATGTTCACCCGGTACCTGTACCAACACCTTCGCCTGCGCCGAGGTCGTCAGTCCCAGTGCCTGCGCCGAGGTCGTCAGTCCCAGTGCCTACGCCGAGGTTGTCAGTCCCAGTGCCTACACTGAAGTCATCCTTCCCGGTCCTCACACCGAGATCGTCTTTCTCTTCCAGTGCCAAGGCCCATTCCAAGGTTCTCCACACCGGTACCAGAGTCTTCAGGACCTGGCCCCTTTGCTCCAGCACCTCTCCTGAAGCTGCCTGCTCCTGGGCCTGTTCCAAGATCTTCCACACCGGTCCTGGAGCCATTCGTCCCAGTACCAGTCCCAAAGCCAATCGTCCTGGCATGTGTTCCTGTCTCAAGGTCACCCGTCTCTGAGCCTGACTCTTGTCCTCTTCTCGGCTGCCCTCCGTTCCTTGGTGTCAGGTGCGCCTGCCCGGGCCATCCCGGGCTCGGTGCCATCCGGATTCCTCTCAGCCTTTGCCCAGAGAGGAAACCGACAGACCATCCAGAGCCCCGTGGGGCCATCACTGGAGTCCTAGCTCCGTCTCGGACTCCATGGGGGGTCTCTGTCACAGCTCACAAGCACCTGCTCACCACGCCCACCTTCCACCACATTCTATCACCTTCTCTCCCTTTCTCTCTCCTCGTCCTTCGATCACCTGCACCTGCCTCTCATTTCCAGCACCTTCCACTCCACTACTTAAACCCTCTTAGTTCACAGTCTTATGGCTCAGTCTCGTGGCTCCTACCAACTCACAAAGCCCTCGCGCTATCACGTCTGTAACGTGACCGCTTTCTACCACACTGATATTCTAAACTTGTCCTATCCTAGAAACCATCTTCTACCGAACCTCCCTGGTCCGAGATCTCTATCGTATCGTATCGTACCTTCCGTATCTATCTTTCTACCTATTCGATCGTGTCTTATGGCCATTCCGCCTTCCTATATCGCACACCTACCTCTTCCCTGCGTTCATGTTTGTTCCGTCATTCGCTCGTTCATCACCTTGTCTATATTCCATTTGGCAGTTGTAACTTTCGTATTCTTAATAAACACCGTCTGAGTTTAGATCCGCTCCTGCATGTGCTTCCTAAAACCATACAGCCGGCGTGACAGTTGTTGTCTTGCTGCGTGACCCACCTTCACTTCAGATTCAGTTCATGGACAGATGTCCTGACATTTTCCTTTAGAATTCTCTAATATAATTCAGAATTCATAGTTCCATCAGTGATGGCAAGCCATCATGGCCCAGATGCAGCAAAACAGGCTTAAATCATGATGTTACCACTACCATGTTTCACAGATGGGATAAGGTTCTTATGCTGGAAGGCAGTGTTTTCCTTTCTCCAAACAAAACATTTTTCTTTTAATCCAAAAAGCTATATTTTGATCTCATCCATTCATAAAACATTCTTCCAATAACCTTCTGGCTTGTCCACGTGATCTTTAGCAAACTGCAGAAGAGCAGCAATGTTCTTTTTGGAGAGCAGTGGCTTTCTCCTTGCAACCTTGCCATGCACACCATTGTTGTTTAGTATTCTTCTGAAGGTGGACTCATTAACATTAGCCAATGTGAGAGAGGCCTTCAGTTGCTTAAAAGTTACCCTGGGGGTCCACTCACTAATATGTAATATTGGATCATTTTCATCAATAAATAAATGACCAAGTATTATTTTTTAATTAAATTTAATTTTAATTAATTTTTTAATATTTTTGTCTCATTTGTTTAACTGCCCAGATAAGAAGCATACACTGGCACAACAGCATGCGTTATGTTGGCACAACGTTAGCAAATGATGTTGGGCCAACGACATTTTGGCCCAACATCAGGTGTCGACCAGTGTTTGATGGTGGGCCAATGTTGGTCCGACGTTGGCTTCTGCCCACTTGTAACAATATAAACTTTCTGAAAGTTTCTATGAGCTACCAAATTTGAATAATTAAAAAAATTAACTATTTAAAAATGTCTGATGTATAATGATTAAATTGAGTAAATTGAGAAGTTTAAATATAACAGTGCTGCAGAGGTTGACGCAGTCACCTCACAGCTCCGGCTTGATCCCAACCTCAGACTACGCCTGTGTGGAGTTTGCATGTCCTTTGTGTCTGTTGGTAAATATCCACTGATGCTGAAAGAAACAGTAAATAAACCAATCAGACAAACAAGTTTCCAAACAATAAAAGGTTGTAAGACCTATGTCAAGAAGGAGAGGTGTTTGAGTTTGAAATATTATTTATTTATAACATATACTCATTTATAAGTGAATAACATATATTTTTAAATACAAATTTAGTATATACTATTTCTGCAAAAACTTGTATAATATGTGGCAATAATATTTGATAATATTTAACTATTAATTAAATATCTGCATGGATTCTTCCCTTCCCTCAGAATCAGCCACTAAAAGAGAAAAAGAAAGAAATTAATGAAATCTACAATAAGAAAGGCACAGTTCTATTGAAGATATCAGTTAAATAGGCTACATTTTAGTTCTGCATCATAATTCTATAAATTATAAATGTTATTTCTACTAGTCAGTTCCTTCTGTACATACAGTATACATATATAAGAATTGACGGCTGACCTGTATTAATCCTATGAGGTGATGAAAATTAACCTTGCCATACTACCTAGTATTGCTGATCTTTTAAGTATTAGTAGAACAAGTCAACCACATTTGCAGCAGACAGATTCATAAGGTTAAGTACTGATGACATGGAGTTTTCCTATTTTCTTTGAAATGCTGTAGTTACTACAAGGAGAACAGTTTCTGTAGAATGACCTCCCTTGTAACCAGACTGGTTGGAATCAAGTTATTGTTCTTGAAGAAGGAATAGCTGTCCAATGACAGCATGTTCAAGGATTTTAGACAGAGTTGAACGTAGACATGTGCTTAGTTGAAAAAATAATCTGGATGGAGAGATGGCTTCTTCGGGAGACGTGTAACTTGAGTTGCCTTGAACTAGACTGGGTGTCAGTGAAGTCTTGATCATTGTTGTGGTGCATGATGAAGGCAATTGCCTGGCAAAGTGTGGATGGTACTGTATCCAGTGGGGAGGTGTTCTAGCTATTTGTGGCATATTTCAGGCTATTTGTGGCTATTGTGAGCAGAGCATTCAGCCAGGACTGTTGGCAAGGTGATTTGCCTCCATTTTCACGCAGCAAGGCTGCAATGCTTCAGCAAAGTAACAGCATGAAATTCAAAACACATTATGTGAAGTTCAGTGAGTGAGGAAGAAATGTCCAGGATGAGAAAATAGTCAATAATGCCCCCACACCAACAGGAAATTCTAGCAGTATGTGAGAATGACAAAGCTGAAGAGTGCCCTGGGTGATGCTTTGTTTACTGACATGATCCAAGTCTCGGTTAGACTCAAGACGTGAAGGGATACTGTAGGCCAAACGCATAGGCAGTGATGATATTCGCTTTGTGTACAGCTGACTGACAGTTTCAGAGACTTCCTGCTACAAGCAGTTACACAGTGGCAGACCTAGGTTAACAGGCAAGCTTGGTGACATCACAACTGCTTCTGTAACAAGCTAACCTAGAGATATATTTCACAAGTAACTATAGCTATATTTTATATTACATGTTTTTATAATGTCATTGAAAAAAACAAGGTTTTCATTGTAGAACTATAATTAAATTATTTGCTAAATGATTATTATTTAATTTCAGGTTTTATAAATTCTATATATTGTATAGATTTTATTTATAGCTTAAATAAGTACAGTTATAAATACTGCTATTCAATCCACACAAACCCATTTTTGCAACACATCAAATTGTTTATTTAAAACACTGCACATGCGCAAAGCGATGGCGCTGGAACGGGTCGCGTGCACGCGCTGAACCAGCGTAGCGATAGCGCAGCGCACTAGAACGTGCTCAGCAGACAGAAGCGCTGTTTACATATATAGCACTACTGCAGCTGAAACAAAACTAAAGAGAAATGGAACTAAGACAAAAGGAAACTAATATCACGCCAGGCCGGGGAGACGGGCCGCTACCGACGGAAGCGAGGGCGGCACAAGCCGCAGTTGCGAATGAAGAACCGCTTAAGGGAGAAGGGAGCGAGGCGGACTGCTGAAAAACCTCGGGTAATTATTCACACACCCCAAGGCTGCGCGAAGCAATGCACGGTTCTCCAAACGGGAGAACGGGCGGACCAAGCCCGATCGCCGACCGGAAAAGCAGCACGGGCCACGCCGCCGCACGGCGAGGGAAGACGGAGGGATTGCTACCCAGGGACCGGTGACCAGGAAGATCTGACCCTATCCTGATCATCTAATGCCCTGTCTTACCTCAAGCCTTGCGGACTTTACCAAGCTAACTCTCTGCAAAGAGCGAGCTTTACCCGTGTCCCTGCCTACCTATGGTCACCGATCACAGAAGGTAAGCAAGCGGTGTCTATTATGGTTCTGAGAGTGGTCACTATAATGGAGGTGAAGCGTGGGTTCAGCTATCACCGAAAAGAGCGGTCTAACCTATGCGTAGCGTGAGGATGCAGTGCAATTGTAGGACACCGACTGGACTCAGGAGAGGCCTTAAATACCTGAGCCAGCCGGTGTTGATTAATTGGCAATTAATGCCGTGTTAATCCGGCCTTTGTGGGCCACAAAACGCCGTACGAGCGTGGGAATGACTTGAGGGGGTCAATGCTGCCCTCTATAGTCCACAAGGACAAAGGGCAGCCCGAACCCTTACAGTAACGTTCAAAAATCCAATTAAAAAATGCATTTTAAACAACACAAAGTGCATTAAGATACATGAACAGCACTCATTTCAGTCGATCACAACACATATTTGTATTTGTGCATAGTACACTAATAATGAATCAAGATCAAGAAGTTACAATAGAAATAATACTTCAGAAAGTACAGTAGAGCTGGACTCGCACAGTCTGGGCACACATATCTGACCTACACATAAATGAACATGAAACGGGCATGACTTATTGTGTTAGCCTCAAAGTAAAAATGTAGCTATGTAGAAAAAGGCTTTGGGCTGATCTGTGTTCATCCAAACCACTTTTCAATGATGGCATTTTTCCCTACACAGAAAGACAATCTCTATGTTACGGCGACCCGTGTGATGATTTGGGGGAAGGTAACAGGTGCAGGTGGCTACTGATGGAAACGGCCGGCCAGTAGGCTAAATAAAGACCAATGGAAAAGAACAAAATGAATTGAAAGCAGAGCAGACCCAGGGCCAACCTAAACAGTACCCCTCCCCCAAGGATCGACTCCCAGCGATCACCGGGGCTTATTCAGGTTGGACCTGTGGAAATCATGGATTAGCATTTTGTCAAAAATAGCAGAGAGAGGGACCCAGGAGCGATCCTTGGGACCGTAACCCCCCCCAGTTGACCATTTACTGGAACCTGTGAACACTCCTTGAGGGCCAGTTTGATCGCCAGCAGCTCACGGTTGCCCACGTTGTAGTACCATTCAGCCGAAGTGAGGCACCTGGAGAAATAGGTGCAGGGGTGCAGCATGTTGTCCGGGGCTAAGTGCTGGGAAAGGACAGCTCACCGTGCCCTAAGCATTTACCTCCATGATTAATTGCTGACTGGGATCAAGCTGAGTGAGGACAGGGGCTGTGGTGAACAACTCATTGAACCGTAGGAAGGCCCAGTCAGCTTCAGCATTCCATTGGAAGGGAGACTTTGTGGAGGTCAGCTGGGTGAGGGGGGCTGCCACCTTGCTGTAGTCCCGGATGAAGCAGCGGTAAACATTGGCAATTCCCAGGAAGCATTGTAATTCCTTCCGGTCTGAGGGTTTCAGCCACTCTGAGACAGTGCGAATCTTGGGAGGTCTGCCTTGATGCTTCCCTCTGACTCACAAACCCAAGGAAAGTGACAGTTTCCACATGGAACTTTCAGCTTTGATGAACATTTGGTTCAGGTGGGTGAGCACTGGTCGGTCGTGCTTGATGTGTTCGTCGATGGATGGAGAAAAGAAGAGGATATCATCCAGATAGATGAACATGAACCGGTTTAGGAAGTCTTGGAGCATGTCATTGAGCAGTGACTGTAAGACTGCCGGGGCATTGGTAAGGCCGAAGGGCATGACCAGGTACTCAAAAGTGCCCTAGGGGGGTGTAAAAGGCAGTCTTCCATTTGTCCCCCTCCCTTATGCTTAGCGTGACCCACCTGCAAAGGCTCAAGGTCCATGGAGGGACTGGGACCCTGGGAGGACGGAGGGGGGAACTCTGACACAGCAGACCTGGGAGGACGGGACCTCTCGGACCAAGTGCGAGGTCCTCTCTAACCTACAAGCGTGGAGGCACTGGTCCAGGCAGATGGCCAAGTCTTCTATCGCCTGAAGGTCGCTGGGTTTGTCATGGACCGCTAACTCATCCTTTAGGCATTTGGACAGGCCTGCCCGGAATGCCATGAGCAATGTGGGGTCATTCCAACTGGCATCCACGGCCAACGACCAAAACTTCACAGCACAATCAGAAACAATGCGGGAGCCCTGTCGAAGACTGATGAGTGAGCGGACTATGTCTCTACTGTGAACAAGCCGGCCACACCATCGCCTCCTGCTCACTCTGCCCAAACAGGGTTGCTTCCCCATGGCTAGGATGGTCTCAGTCCATGTTAAGGCCCTACCCCGAAGGAGGCCTATAGCGTAAGAGACTTTACTGACATTGGTGACGAAGGCAGAAGAATGCTGCTGGAAGACCAGGTCGCACTGCAGAAGGAATCCCCGGCACTTAGACAGGTCACAATCAAAAGGTTCTGGATGGGTGATGGGGGGCTCCATGCCCATGGTCACCAGAGGGTGATTCTCAGAAGTAGTGGTGGAGGACTGTGGCCCAGTCAGGGAGTTTGGGGGGTAGGGGGTGGGATGTTTGGAATCCCGTGTGCCACTAGAGACGGAGGCTGTATGGCTCCCAGCCGCAGGGAGAGAAGTCTGGGAGGAAGTAAGAAGCAAATGTCTTAAAAATCTTACTATTTAATCTTATTATTTAAGGTAGAAACTTGCTGGTTCAACAACCGATTAGATTCTAACATGGAAGACAGAAGCTTGTCATGCTGCTGGAGCCAGGCTTGCTGGTGATCTAAAGCGATGTCAACGTGCAGTAGGTTGGTTGTCTGTTGGTCTGCAGGTTCCATGTTGGCCAGATTATTCTGTTACGTGGGATCTAGGACCCCAAATGCTATTTTACAGGGGAACCCAACTGAAAACCAACAGACAAGCCACAGACGTAAAACAGTGTTTATTCACAGAAAACTTAATGGTTGGTGAGTGGTGAGTAGCGTGCAGTCAACAGAGTGAGGTGAGCCCCGGAGGTTGACAATAGGAGTGCAGCAAAACCGAAACCAAAGCGAGATGAGTGTAGCTTCCAGGAGGAACCTGGAGCCATAGCAAGCAAGGGAAAGCACCCAGGGCGCAGGCTGGACAGAACTGGAGACTAGAGGGAGAAACTGGCGGAGAGTACCGGATAACAAACACGGAGTGGCAGCCGAAAGAAACACAGACAAGCTAGGAGCTAAAGGCTAAGGTATAGGGCACTGGTGGTAGCCAAAATGCTAAAGCTAGCAGAGCTATGTGTGTTTTAGAATGGAGCTAGCGCTAAGCTAACAACAGAGCCAGGTACCAGGTGAAGCGGAAATGCGTAAAGCACCTGGGAAATCCATCGGCAAAAAAGTATTTAGTCAGCCACTGCTTGTGCAAGTTCTGCTACTTAGATAGATGAGAGGTCTCTATGAGATGAGAGAAGTCTGTAATTTTCATCATAGGTACACTTCAACTATGAGAGATAATATGAGGGAAAAAATCCAGGAAATCACATTGCAGGATTTTTAAAGAATTTAATCGTAAATTATGGTGGAAAATAAGTATTTAGTCAATAACAAAAGTCCAACAATAACCTTTGTCGGCAATGACAGATGTCAAACGTTTCCTATGTCTTCACCAGGTTTGCACACACTGTAGCTAGTATTTTGGCCCATTCCTCCATTCAGATCTCCTCTAGAGCAGTGATGTTTTGGGGCTGAATGCTTTTTATGGAGCCACCCCTTATATATATATATATGTATGTGTGTATATATATATATAATATATATATATATATATATATAAGAACCTGTATATAGAGAAATATAGTGCATATGTGCATATGATCTTGGAGTTGTAAACAATAAATTGAATATTAACCATGAAAGATTTGAATGAATAATAATAGCAGCAATTAACAATAATGATGTGTGATTATGTAAAGTGCGCTAGTGTAGCTGTGAGGTAGTTGACTTATATGTTAGTGTCCTGATTAAGAGTCCAAATGACCTGCGGAAATAAACTCCTCCTCGTCCTCTCTATCTTGGTCTTGAGGGCGCGGTAGTGCTTCCCAGACCTCAGCAGGGAAAAGAGTCCATAATTGGGATGGCTTGGGTCCTTCACTATGTTCTGGGCCCTGGTACAGCACCGCTTGTTGTAGATGGTCTGCAGGAAGCTCTGTGTGTGATGCATTCGGCTGATCGCGCCACCCTCTGGAGAGCCCACCTATCCTGCACAGTGCTTTTCCCAAACCAGGCTGTGATGTTTCCAGTTAGGATACTTTCAATAATGCAGGTGTTGAAGTTCTTCAGTACCTTGTCAGATAGTCTGAAGTCCCTCAAGCGTCTGAGATGGTAGAGACACTGTCGGCCCTTCTTCACCAGGCAGGTGATGTGGTGTGTCCATGTCAGGTCATGTGTGTTATGCACCCCGAGGTATCTGAAGCTGTCCACCCTTTCTACCTCTGCTCCCTGGATCAGAGCAGGCTGGTAGTGTCTCTCCTGCCTCTTTGCGAAGTCCATGATCAGCTCCTTCGTCTTGTTCACGATGATGAGGAGATTGTTCGTCTAGCACCAGATTTCCAGGTTTAGAATCTCCTCAAGATAGGCCTGCTCATTGTTGTTGGAGATCAAGCCCATCACAACGGAGTCATCGGCAAACTTGATGATGGTGGTAGAGCTGGAGGTGGTGGTGCAGTCGTAGGTGTACAGAGAGTACAGGAGAGGACTCTGTACACATCCTTGGGGTGCTCCGGTGCTGAGAGCTAGGGGTGGTGAAGTGTTCTTCCCTACTCTCATTGTCTGTGGCCTGTTTGACAGGAAGCAGGAGATCCAGCTGCATAGTGGTGGGTTGACACGGAGGTTCTCCAGCTTGTCGGTGAGTTTGGAGGGCAAAATCGTGTTAAATGCTGAGCTGAAGTCGACAAAAAGCATTTTAACATAATTACCCCTCCCTGTGTCCAGGTGCGTGAGTGCTGTGTGTAAAAGATGATTGATTGCATCATCTGTGGATCTTTTCTGTCTGTAGGTGAACTGTAGTGGGTCCAGTGATGTAGGTAGTGTGGATGTGATGAAGTTCCTGATGAGTCTCTCGAAGCACTTCATCACAATGGGGGTCAGAGCAATGGGCCGGTAGTCATTCAGGCAGGCAGGTTGCTGTTTCTTTGGTACGGGTATGATGACAGACTTTTTAAAGCACTCAGGTACTGTGGACTGTTCCAGGGACATGTTGAAGATTGTTGTGAACACAGGTGCGAGCTGGTCTGCGCAGGCTTTCAGGACTTGTCCAGGGATGCCGTCTGGTCCTGCTGCCTTCCTAGTGTTCACTCTATTGAATGTCCTTCGTACATTATGCTCTGTGATAACGAGGACATTAGCTCTCCTTGCAGGTGTGAGTTTCCCTCTCCCTGCTGCTTTGTCTGTGTGGATGGCGTCGTAGGCTTCAGAAGTGCTTTCAACATCAATATCAGTAGCGCCATTGATAGCGCTATTAACATAGATAGCACCTCTGTTGCCATTAACACCTCCAGCTGCAGACTCAAAGCGAGCACAGAATGTGTTCAACTCATCCGCCAGGGAGGCGTCTGTTCTCGTCATCACTGATGGTAATCTGTAGTCTGTCATTGTTTAAAGTCCATGCCACAGGTCTCTAGATCCACTCTGTTGGAACTGTGTCTCTAGTTTCCTCCCGTACCTCCGTTTAGCATCACTGCTCTACGCACACTGTAAGATGCGGACTTGTACTCCTTCATGTCGCCGTTGTTGAATGCAGCGTTATAGGCAGCAGTTCGGGATCTCAGAGCATCGCGGATGGTTTTATCCACCCATGGTTTCTGATTATGAAATTTCCGGATGGAGGTCTTTTGAACCATATCATCTATTAATTTCCCAATGAATCCCACAACCACTTCCGTAAACATATTGACGTCATCGGAGCTGGACCTAAACATTACCCAGTCTATGTCATCCAGCACGTCCTGTAGAGCAGCTTCTGATTGGTCCGACCACCACGTGATCTCCCTCTGAACCGGGGCTTCCGGTTTCAGCCTTTGTTTATATTTCGGCATGAGGAAGGTGGCGGAGTGTTTGGGATCACTGTCATGCTGGCAGTGTTAGGGTTGGTTCTGGGTCCGCGCCGTTTTCCCCGGGTTGTTATTTTTCCATGCTCCCTCATTTTGGTTTCTGCACTCTACCGTAAAGCTTCCTGGACACAACGCTCTGCTCAGTCATCAGCCGGTTCACCTCACACACACACACACACTTAAGCTCGCCACCTGCTTTGTTCAATAAACACCCTTTACTGTTATGTCGTTGTCTGCTGTCTGCCTGTTAGTTTGCATTTTGGGTTCCCCTCTGTAATTCGGTGTGGGATCCCACATCCTAGATCTCACATAACAGAAGAATTTGGCCAATAAAGAACCGGCAGATCAACAGGCAGCTGGCCCGCTTCCCATAGTAATGGCTCTGGATCGCCAACAAGTCTGGCTCCAGCAGCACGATAAATTGCTAAACACTCTTCTCGACTCCAACTGTCTGCTCAACCAACAGGTCACTAGCCTCAACTCTAAATTAAACCACCTTCTTGTTTCTCCCCCTCAGGGTACACAGATTGCTGCCAGGAGCCAGACACCCCCCGCTGCTGGTGGCATCCTGGATTCTTCTCCTCCTCTGAATCCTCTAACCTTTCGGTGTGTCCAAAGGGAATTCCACCATCCTCACCATCGTGGACTGCTTCTCCAACGCTGTCCAACTCATTGCCCTTCCCAAACTCCCAATGGCCTCGCAGTTGTCTTCAAGGTCTTCAAGGTCCACGGCATCCCTTCAGACATCGTCTCGGACAGAGGGCCCGAGTTCATCTCCCAGGTGTGGAGGTCGTTCCGCAAGGCCTTGGGGGCCACGGTGAGTCTAATGTCTGGGTTCCATCCAGAATCCAATGGGCAGGCCGAGCTGGCCAACCAGGAGATCGAGGCCACTCTGCGATGCCTCACAGCTAAGGACCCCTCCAAGTGGAGCTCTCAGTTGGCCGAATACGCCCACAACTCACTGGCCAACTCCACCTGCCTGTTGAGTCCAGGAAGCTGGCACCCCATTATATTGGACCGTTCACTATTGACATGGTAATCAATCTTTCGGCTGTCCATTTAGTACTACCCAAACATATGCGTATTCACCCTGCCTTTCACATCTCACAGGTCAAACCGGTTACCTTTTTTTTCTCATTTTGTCTCTCATAGTTGAAGTGTTCTTATGATGAAAATTACAGACCTCTCTCATCTTTCTAAGTAGGAGAACTTGCACAATCAGTGGCTGACTAAATACTTTTTTGCCCCACTGTAGTCGACGGAGATGAGGTGGAATGATGATCGGAGTGCAGCAGGAGGTGGAGAGAAGAGACGGGAGCCAATCGATCTCTGTTGAAGCAAACACAAACACATACACGCCGCACTCGGAGAACGTAAACAATGGAGAGGTAAGTCACTGACGGAAAAGAACAAAATGAACTGAAAGCGGAGCAGACCCAGGCCGAACTCTAACATTTTCAGTTTTCACACTGATGCAGTGCAATACAGTTTCCTCAAAATATTGTAAATGGAATCTTTTTGAAAATTACAAGGTTTAGTTTAGGTCCATGTTGTTGTAAACTGGCTGTGGGATAATAGTCCTGCAGACTTTCTGCATTGTCAAGCAGATATAGTCTGACCTACAGTTAATAGACTCCAAAAATCAATAAACAGGCATGAATGATGTACCAAAACAAACGTTGTAACAGTTTATCATCAGTGAGCATCAGTAATATTTTAACAAAGACGAATGTGTCAACAGTGTGCTCTAGAACAACAACAAGGCATTTGGGGTACTGTTGATTTATATGTTACTGCTGAAAAATTTTTTTTTGGTTTTGTGTTTATCAATATGTGTCTTTCACACTCTGTATATCCCTGTTATTTGACAGGGATATAAATCAATAATTTAATTTGCTTCACCAGCAACCTGGATGGGAGGCAGAAATAATTGAGCACTACCTAAGTATGACTGAAGAAGCTAGTGGCATTCTTAGGTGTTTTATTTAGGTGTAAACGTTTGTGTAAAACAAGTTTCCTTATTTTTGTAAAACAAGTTTCCTGGCCCATTCCTTTAAATAGGAGTGCTTGCTCTCAAACGTCAGTGTCCAAGTATATCAGTGGTATGAATTTTAAGATAAGGTCTGCTTTGGTTTGAGAGGGTAGTCAGGGAACATGCTTTTGTATAAATACACATATTCTTCTAGCAACACTTGAAATGCACTGTCTTTCAGATTCATTCAACCACTATTGCCTTAGTTTAAAGCACAACAGCCAGCCCTCACTATCAATGGGATGCTTGAACAACCTGCTGACATAGGCTGGTAAAAGCTGTAAAAGACACCAATTCTGAATTGCAAAAACACTGAGCTGTTTTTCATGTTCTTTATCTCACATTGTTGATTATGTGAATCATTGCCTAGAGGTTTGTCTGTGAAACTGCCTTATCTTGACAAAAAAATTTAAAATTCTGCTCTTTCCAAAGCTAAATACATTGGGCTGAGTCAACAGTCTATTCCATATGTGGCAATATTTCCCCAAGTGACATGTACATGGCCATTTTTTGTTTCTTTTTACCAGAGCCTAGGGGATTTGTCACTTGAAATGAATCCAAGTACAGAAGAACTGATACAAAAGAGGGCAAATACTGTAATATGACATTTTTTAATATGCCATCATTTACATAATATTTAAAACCATATCCATGTGTATTTTTGATTGTTAATCCTGGTCTTTCATAGAGGACTGGCAAAATAAAGCCGAAAATGTGCCATTTAGCGAGACATTCTGATTAAAGTGTTCTTTACAAAGGTTATCTGTTCCTAGGTACATCCTAACATTTGAATCATAATCAAAGTTTTCTTAAAGCAACTTGAAAGTTGTGAAAGTTAAATCATCAATCATCAATAATGGACCATATTGTCATGACAATAGTTTGGACTGTATTTTAAATGAAGCAAAGACATTTTTTTTAAATGTGCTAGGGTTCAAATCTGTGCTCATTCCATCTGTGTGAAAAGATGGACAGACAGGTCTTGGAACTTAAACGTCACTAGCTTGTGATGCATGTGTTTGCAATACAGTTTACTGTCGTGTTTTCTAGGTTGTGGGTGGCAAAATATGATGCAAGAGTAAATGTTTTGAGCGTCCCTCAAAAGGACAGCTCACTTTCTTTCCATTCCATATGTGTAATCTTAAATTAATTCACAGCAAGGATTAACTATCAGCCACATAACCACATCCTTGAACACAACATTCATGGTTACCAATGCTGATAAATGTTTTGTTTCTACGACACAGGAGGGATGTTATTTCTGTGCATGTGGAAATCAATGCAGAAAATGTCCTGGAAATGCTAGGACACCGTTCTGTGCTGCATAGAAGCCTGTAGCTGGCCATGTTTTGATGGCTTTTCACATGGGCACAAAACATTTTTAAATTAGAAATGCAGTAGCCACAAACTTTACATAGCTTGTTAACAATCTCTACAAAGGCAAAACTGACTATGGAATAATAAATATTATAATAATGTATATCTAGTCATTTCTGTACACTAATGAACGCTACACTCTTGTACCTGTAGGTTTTATTTGCTCTGAAAACTTTTTTTATTTGTCTTTTCCATTTATGGCCAAAGGTTAATGATTGTTAACTCTTTCAAATTATCATAGATGAAATCTACTGTATGATAACACTGAAGTTAGAAAGGTGATAATCCAACTGTAGCCTCAATAGCTGGACTGACTGCCACCTGAACTCTGGTTTCTTCACCACCTCTCACCACCAAGTCACAAACATTACTGGCACTGGAATGCAGAAAGGACCACCAGGAAAACAGACTCTTCACAGATTAATGGCCATGATAACATACTCAAACCAACAGAAGAGATTTAGGACCTGGCCCAGTTGTCGATAACCCCTGCATCTCACCATCGTAAACTAAGCCAATGTGTTAGTTTTAAAGGATTTCTGACACACTCTACCCCAGACTCTCACCACCCTAGAATATGTCTGGCCTAACTCCTGCAAGAAAAACAAAGATGCCTTATCACTTCTCACTTTTATGACACACAAACCTGCCGCTCTTCCGCCAGACTGGAGCCAGGCATGTCATCTCTGGATAAAATACGACCCGAGGACCTACAGTCTTTTTAAGACATATTCTTAATATCAGTATTAACTTTTGTCACGGCTACGTTGCCTCTGCATGAACCATTCAGTGAGAAAACACATGAGAACTGCTTTGCAACCAGTCCAAACACGCACACACACACACACACACACACACACACACACTCCTCGTGTATTTTTCTGTCTATTTGTTTAATGTTTTTAGTGTAACGACCATTTCATACTCAATATGGTCCAACTTTGTGTTGTAGTCAGATAGTTATTGGTGTATAATCTCTACAGAGCATCTTCCATCGATCGGTTAGTGATTAATATTTATTCAGATCCATAGAGGACCAGAGACACAAATTGTTCCAAGAGTGTATTGCATCTTACATCTGGTATTAATGATATCCTTGTTTGTCTAAGAAATAGCAAATTAATGTGCTGTAGTTTAGAATGCCTTATTTGCATGATAGTTTGTAGATTCAAGGTGCTCTTGACAATCGGAACCTAGGAACTGAACTTCCTGCAACTAAACACGTAACTTTGAGGAGTTTTTAGTCACATGTGATACATATGGACATCGTAGATACCCAATATATTAATCCAAAAATTATAGCCTCTGTATCGGTGCATATCAATGTATGGTGAAAATAAATAATGCGCCCCAACGGGAGGAGGGACTTGATACCGAGTCAACTTCTCATTGGCCAATTCAGAGCTCATGCCTCTGATTGTTGGGTGTGTTCAAAACCTGTGGTGCGAGCTATGGCTGACCAGTTTTTAGTTGGAGTTTAAGTTTTTTCAGAGTTTTTAAAGTTTTATTGGTTTTTATGTTTTTTAGTTTTCTTTCTTTTCCAGCAGTTTTAGTAGTTCAGTAGGGCTGAATTTGAAGTTAAGTGAAAGAAAGTAGTGAAAGGAGAGGAGAAAAGTGATAAAGAAGAAAGTAACAAAAGACCAACTAGCAGAAGATCTCCTTCATCCTTGACCAACGTTCGTATATCCTAGCCTTCCAAGTTTAGTAAAACATGCTTGTGTAAAGCTCACGTCAGAGTTAGAATTTACCTGTGGCCAGGGTAAAGATTTGCGTGTGCGCGAGTGTAATATTCGAGGACTGAAAACCGCCTGCAGCCTAAAGCTGGGAAGTGTGCCTGCTGCTGAGTCACCTGAAGATCGCTGCCAGGAGAACATTTGTGTGACATGCCTACCTGTATCACAGAGAAGCCTAAAGTCTGTGCCGTCGAGAGGCCCGTCCGAGTGACTGTGTTAATCGAAAGGTAAATGTCATCCACTCCACAATCGTGCCATCTTTGCCAGACAAGGCCAGGTCTCCATGTCCACAACCGCTCACTTGTGATCACCAAGCAAGTACCACTAACTTATGGCCTTAATCTGGGTCTCCAGTCCTTGAACATTACTGTTTTCAACCGCATTTCAACCCTAGACCCCCCTATGTCTAAGTAGTTTTCATTGAACTATTTACACTTCACCCCAATTTATCTTACCAGTAATTCACTATGTCGTAATAAAATAGTTTATAACATTGCACCTGGGTAGTTACTACACAATTGATAGGCTGCACATAGTTAGTAGTATAGGCAGCACATACCCTGTTAGTATTACAACTTTGATATATATATATATATATATTACAGAGTTAAGACCAGGAAATAATGGCAACATTTTTTCGGTGGTACCCCGTTTGTTTATTAACATTAATCAATTTAATGGTGTAGTCATATTCCGGTACAAACAATAGTTTAATAGGGTTAAAATGCTAGTGTTAACATTAATGTTTTAACATTTAATTTGTTATTGCTTAATTGTTAAGGTTATCCTAGTAAATGTTATGTCCAAAATAATAAAACAAAATACTACATTAAAACTACAGATTCAGAAAAGCAATCTTAAAAAGATAAGTCTTTAATCCATCTTAAAAGTAGATATTGATGAACACATGCAGAGAAACAGGGGGATAGAATTCCAACAACACTGAAAGCTCTTTCACCATACATCCATAATTTCCAGAAAAGAACAGAGAGCAAATGAGCATCAACAGACTGTAGCGAAGATGAGGGACAGTATCTCGACACCAAAACAGGCAGGTAATCAGTTGCCAAACCATGTAAAGATTCAAAAACCAGGAGTAGTATTTTGTACTGTATACAGTAATAAACTGGGAGCCAGTGCAGGGCTTTTCACTTAGGAGTGATGTGTTCCCAAGATCTGGTCTGTGTGAGAGCTCTTGCCGTCGAATGCTGTACATACTGGAACTTCTTTAAACTACTAGTAGGGAGCCCCATTAGATCAGAATTACAGTAGTCCAGTCTAGAAGTAATGAAAGCTTTTTGTCTACACAGTCAGAGAGAGAGAAACACAGTCTAGCTATGTTTTTGAGATGAAAGGCAATTTTAGTAATGTTGTTAATGTGAGCCTTCAAAGAAAGTGTGGAGTCCATAATAATACCAAGGTTATGGAGCTGGGCCACAGAGGTTGCGTGTGACGCCGTGTGGCGAGGAACGGAGGGGTGAGACGCACGCAGGTTCAAAAGGGAGGATTTATTAACAAAAGGCAAACACAGCGAACAGAAAGTGGCGAGGACCGAAAACAGGTGCACAACACAAACAGGGCCGAAGCCGGAAACGGGCATGAAACTAAAAACAGGTGGGAAACATATACAACGCGACAAATGCAAAACGGGTGGAAACTAAAGTAAACACGGAAGAAGGCTTAAACGGGCTATACCTGAACGGGGATGAGGCAGACCGGAAACGAACGGTGGCGGAAGCACTCGGGTGACGCGGATCAGAGGAGAGCAAGGATTACATGGACGGGTGAGGCGCATAGGGACGCGGCATGCATGGTGCAACAATAATCCGTGACTTGAGTCTCTCACAGGTGCGCTTATGTAGGAAGCCCCACAGCTAAATGCAATCGTCAAGCCGATCACTGTGGGGCTTCCTGATTGGTCCGTGACATGGATGGGGCGGTACGAGCGGAGTCGCCGACTGGAGGCTGGCGAGCGGAGTCGCCGACTGGAGGCTGGCCAGCGGAGTCGCCGACTGGATGGCTCTCTCTGAAGGAGACGGTCTCTGGAAGGGCTTCTCTGAAGGAGACAGTCTACAGAAGGGCTTCTCTGAAGGAGACAGTCTCCACCAGGCTTCTCGAAAAGACCATCTCCACAAGGGCTTCTCTGAAGGAGGACAGTCTCCACAAGGGGCTTCTCTGAAGGGAGGACAGTCTCCACAAGGGCTTCTCTGAAGGAGACAGTCTCCCACAGGGCTTTCTCTGAAGGAGGACCGTCTCCACAAGGGCTTCTCTGAAGGAGGACAGTCTCCACAAGGGCTTCTCTGAAGGAGACAGTCTCCACAAGGGCTCTCTGAAGGAGACGTCTCCACAAGGGCTTCTCTGAAGGAGACAGTCTCCACAAAGGGCTTCTCTGAAGGAGACAGTCTCCAACAAGCTTCCTTTTCTCTGAAGGAGACAGTCTCCACAAGGGCTTCTCTGAAGGAGACAGTTCTCCACAAGGGCTTCTCTGAAGGAGACAGTGTCTCCACAAGGCTTCTTCTCTGAAGGAGACAGGTCTCCACAAGGGCTTCTCTGAAGGAGACAGTCTCCACAAGGGCTTCTCTGAGGAGGACAGTCTCCACAAGGGCTTCTCTGAAGGAGACAGTCTCCACAAGGGCTTCTCTGAAGGGAGGACAGTCTCCCACAAGGGCTTCTCTGAAGGAGACAGTCTCCACAAGGGCTTCTCTGAAGGAGACCAGGTCTCCACAAGGGGCGTCTCTGCAAGGAGACAGTCTCCACAAGGGCTTCTCTGAAGGAGACAGTCTCCACAAGGGCTTCTCTGAAGGGGACAGTCTCCACAAGGGCTTCTCTGAAGGAGACAGTCTCCACAAGGGCTTCTCTGAAGGAGACAGTCTCCACAAGGGCTTCTCTGAAGGAGACAGTCTCCACAAGGGCTTCTCTGAAGGAGACAGTCACTGGAAGGGCTTCTCTGAAGGAGACGGTCTCTGAAAGGGTTTATCTGGAGGAGACGGTCTGTGAAAGGGTCTCTCTGGTGGAGACGGTCTCTGAAAGGGTCTCTCTGGTGGAGACGGTCTCTGAAAGGGTCTCTAAAGATCAGGCAGCCTCTGGCGAAGCCACTGAAGGACGGGCGGCCTCTGGCGAAGCCTCTGAAGGACGGGCGGCCTCTGGCGAAGCCTCTGAAGGTCGGGCGGCCTCTGGCGAAACCTGTGAAGGTCGGGTGGCCTCTGGCGAAGCCTCTGAGGGTCGGGTGGCCTCTGGCGAAGCCTCTGACGAGTGCACGGCCTCTGGAAAGGCCTCTGACGAGTGCACGGCCTCTGGAAAGGCCTCTGACGAGTGCACGGCCTCTGGAAAGGCCTCTGACGAGTGCACGGCCTCTGGAAAGGCCTCAGACGAGTGCACGGCCTCTGAAAAGGCCTCTGGAACTGCTGACGCCCTCGGCTCAGCCACTGGAACTGCTGACGCCCTCGGTGCAGCCACTGGAACTGCTGACGCCCTCGGCGCAGCCACAGGAACTGCTGATGCCCTCGGCGCAGCCACTGGAACTGCTGGTGCAGCCACTGGAACTGCTGACGCCCTCGGTGCAGCCACTGGAACTGCTGACGCCCTCAGTGCAGCCACTGGAACTGCTGACGCCCTCGGTGCAGCCACTGGAACTGCTGATGCCCTCGGTGCAGCCACTGGAACTGCTGATGCCCTCGGTGCAGCCACTGGAACTGCTGACACCCTCGGGGCAGCCACTGGAACTGTTGCTCTTGGGGCTGACACAGTTCCTGGAACAGATAGGCTCAGAGCGGGTGCTAGCAGGGATGATCGAGACGCGGAAATAGGCACGATTGTCCGAGGTGCTGGAGTGGGCGCAAGCGAGAGTGACATGACTGCCTGTTCAGCATAAGTCTGGGGTGCAGGAATCGGGAGCGACGATAGCAGCGCTGGGCACGGTCTAGAGCGAGGCGCAGGGGTCGACGATAATGACCGGTGAGCATGATCCCCAAGCGTGGAGCTCTCTGGCTGACCGGACAGGGCGAGCGTGTTCGGAAACACCGGAAGCCATAGCTTTGATGCCCGGGTAGCCCCGTGGGGAGCCAAAACAGATCTCCAGCTCCTCAAGGAACTGCCCTATGGTACCAGTCTTGAGTACCGGCCATAGGTGGGTGGCCCAAGTAGCTTCACCGGTTAGGTGAAGAACCACAAGAGAAATCCTGGCATATTCGGTTTCGAACGGGACTGAACAGAAATATCGGACCCAACCCTCTATAAAAGGGCGGCAACAGGCTGGATCGCTGTTGAAACGGCCGGGGATGAAGGAGAGATCAAGAGAACCTGCTGTCTCCATATTGGCAGATTATTCTGTGACGCTGTGTGGTGAGGAATGGAGGGGTGAGACGCACGCAGGTTCAAAAGGCAGGATTTATTAACAAAAGGCAAACACAGCGAACAGAAAGTGGCGAGGACCGAAAACGGGTGCACAACACAAACAGGGCCGAAGCCGGAAACGGGCACGAAACAAAAACAGGTGGGAAACATATACAACACGGCAAACGCAAAACGGGTGGAAACTAAAGTAAACACGGAAGAAGGCTTAAACGGGCTATACCTGAACGGGGATGAGGCAGACTGGAAACGAACGGTGGCGGAAGCACTCGGGTGACGCGGATCGGAGGAGAGCAAGGATTACACGGACGGGTGAGGCGCATAGGGACGCGGCATGCATGGTGCAACAATAATCCGCGACTTGAGTCTCTCACGGGTGCGCTTATGTAGGAAGCCCCACAGCTGAATGCAATCGTCAAGCCGATCGCTGTGGGGCTTCCTGATTGGTCCGTGACATGGATGGGGCGGTATGTGCCGCCGTGGAGCGTGACAATGCGATGAGTCCTGGAATACATAATGAAGGTAGGGCTGATTTTTTTCAAGGTGGCAGGGTATACAATGTGTATGGATTCGGATATATTATTATTTAATTTGAGAAAATTCTTCGCCATCCACTTTGTAATATCAACCAGGCAGTGTATTAAAGAGTCGGGAGGCTGTGTATCAGAGGGTTTGGAGATCTCTGATCTGCACCAAGCCGCGACACGAGCCGTGACCATCTCTGGAGTGGGCATTGTCGCCAAGACTAAATCTGGAGTAGCCGTCATCGTGACTGACTCTGGAATGGGGTTTGCCACACTGGACGGTGTGGGCGTCGCCACATCTGACTCGGGAGCTAAGGAGTCCTCCTGGACTTCCTCAGGAACATCGGTCCCAACTGGACCTCCTCAGGGGTGAAGGCTGCCATAGGGCTCTTGAGTTGTAGTGATGTGATGACCCACGATACAGCATCTCCAAGTCCCTGGACCACCACAGAAAAGACTCCCCCGAATACCCCCTGGAGCACCTGCTCAACCTCTGCCATGGCCAGGAAGGCAGGGGTCAGCAGTGAGCAGGCAGGACCAGGCATCCCTGGGAAACTGGCGAGTTCAGGATCTGGCTTGGCCCTGGAGATCACTGGACCACTCAAGCAGCTGGCAAGCAGAGGATCCAGCTGTTGTCTGGCAAGCTGAGGCACAGGCTGGTGACTAGCAGAGGAGCCAACTTGGCGGTAGCAAGCATGGGCCCTGGAGTTGAGCTAGTGAGCGCAAGCTCTGGTGTCAAGTTTGAGATCATGGGTCAAGCTAGCGAGCGTGGTGCGTCACTTAATAATATAGTAACCATGTCCAGAAGTGCCATCAACTTCTCTGAGCTCAGACTATTGTATTGTGGTCAGACCATGTGTACCAACGTGTATTTGGGTATTATTTTTCTGAAAGAAATGGATATTGTTTGTTCCAGACCATAAGCAAAAAGGACCATCCAGGCTGTTAAGCAACAAGTCCAAAAGCCCTGCTCTGTCATGGTATGGGGTTGGGTCAGTGCCCTTGTCAAAGGTCATTTACACTTCTGTGATTGCAGCATTAATGCAGAGAAGTACACTGAGATTTTAGAGCAACAGTAATTCCTTGATATGTCACACATGATTGAGTTGCTTATGTTAACATGTTACCTTGTGTTGAGTATTTCAGGGGGGTTTTGTGGTGTTTTTTGGGTCATTATAGCCAAGGCTTCCAACAAATAAACGACTTTCAAGGAACAAATGGCCTCCTTCAAACACACGGCTTCCATGTAACACACGGCCTCCGGCAAGGCCTCTTGGGCAGACGCCCTTGGTGCTGGCACATGTGATGGAACAGACGATCCTGGCACTGGAACATAAGCAAACAACCTTTGCACTGGCACGGGAACTGGAATGGACATTGGCACTGGCACAGGAGCAAGTGACCTTAGCACTGGTACAGGAGCAGGTGACCTGTTCCGGTTCCTGTACTAGCGCCGAGGTCGCCTGCTCCTGTGCCAGTGCCAAGGTCCGTTCCAGTTTCTGTTCCAGTGCCAAGGTCATTTGGTCCTGTTCCAGTGCCAGGATCGTCTACAGAGCTAACAGGCATGGCACACTCATCTACGGCATTAGCAGGCTCAAATGCCAGGCTATCAGGCATTAGCGACTCGGATACTGAGCTCCTGAGCTCTAACTGCTCAGAAACTGAGCTAGCGGGCCCAAATACTGGGCTATCGAGCTTTAAGTGCTCTGGTATTGAGCCACTGAGCGCTAACTGCTCATCAACAGAGCTTACATGCACGATACGATGCTAGCAGGCTCAGAAACAGGGCCATCAGACGTTAGTGATTCAGGTACTGAGCCACAGCATGCTAACGGCTCATCTACAGAGATACAGGGTGATAATTGCTCAGCTACAGAACTAGAGTGCTCAGAAACACAGCTAAAGAGATTCTCTACTGAGGCAACAGGCGCTAGCAATTCAGGTATTAAGCTATAGTGCGCTAACTGCTCATTCACAGAGCTATGGGGCGCTAACTGCTTAGCTACAGAGCTAGCATGCTCAGAAACACGACTAACAAGATTCACCAGTGGGGCAACAGGCGCTAGAGATTCAGGTATTGAGCTATAGGGCGCTAACTGCTCATTCACAGAGCTATGGGGTGCTAACTGCTCAGCTACAGAGCTAAACCCCGTCAAACTTTTCGGCAGTCCAGCCCACGCAAGCTGAACCAGGGTACCGCGATTACCTACCATCTCCTTTGTTTGGCAGGGCATTCTGTCACGACGGGGGCCTATGGGCAAATAGGAGACATATGCAGGTTCTATTGTGATGACCATCTTTGTTTATTAAAAAGGATAAGGATAAACAGGCTTCACAACAAAACAGAAATGTAATAGCTAGAAATATCAGCGAACGTACAAATATCAGCAGGCTTTACTGCAATCTATGAACATAACCGGGCTTCACCGCAACACACAAACATAGGCAGGCTTCACTGAGATCTATGAACATAAGCGGGTTTCACTGCAATGCACAAACATAAGCGGGCTTTAACGAGACGTGAGCTTTACTGCACATGCAATAAACATAACCGGGTTGTACTGCTACACACAGACAAACGCGGGCTTACCGACGAACAGTGTCCATAAGCGTGAGGATAGTGTGAAGACGAAACATGAAAGCAGAGGAAAAACCACAAAACCACCACGACAGTCAGAAGGGAGTTCTCCCAAACAATGCCCCACATTGTGGGAGAGCTAGGGTCCTGCCTAAATACAGTGTTCCACATCTGAAAGCAATCCTATTCAGGGCCGTAGTTTCTCCTTCGGGTACCAACATGATCATTTACCGAGATATCTGGTGCAAGTGACTCAAGTACTGAGCTATAGGCTGCTAACTGCTCATCTATAGAGCTACGGAGCGCTAACTGCTCAGCTACAGAACTAGAGTGCTCAGAAACACAGCTAACAAGATTCTCTACCGAGGCAACAGGCGCTAGCAATTCAGGTATTAAGCTATAGTGCGCTAACTGCTCATTCACAGAGCTATGGGGCGCTAACTGCTCAGCTACAGAGCTAGCATGCTCAGAAACATGGCTAACAAGATTCAACAAGAAAACCGCAAAACCGCCACGACAGTCAGAAGGGAGTTCTCCCAAACAATGCCCCGCATTGTGGGAGAGCTAGGGTCTTGCCGAAATGTTCCACACCTGAAAGCATTCCTATTCAGGGCTGTAGTTTCTCCTTCGGGTGCTCCACGATCCAGCGGAGCACCGCAAATGTCCTCGTCCGAATCAACCCCTGGCGGCAAGGAGGGTCCTAGCAAGCCCAAGTTCAGGGCGACCCATGACAGATACAGGTCTTTTAATTTTTTCTGACATGCATATACACACTATTGTTTCCTTTCTCTTGCAGTGTCACTCTCTGTACATCTCCCTCATGGTCAGTTTTACTTAACTTTACTGAATATCCATAATTTAAACACCAAATAGCACAAGGCACCAACCAAAAGTAAAACAATACGATGCAAACAGCGCTTGAGTGGGTACAGCCAAATATGCTCATATTTCCTCCTTCTGGAGTGTCACCCTAAGTCTCTGAGGTCTGTCTTTTCAAATTAGACCAGAGTTACTTTTATATATTTTTGTTTGTTTGTTTGTTTAGTTTTCCCCCACTGTGTATGCACACATTTCTGTCATTATCTGGCGTCTCAGTGTAGCAGCAGCAGTGGCTAAGCTGCAGTTTCTGTCAGTAAACACTGCAGAAGCATCTAATATTTATTCACCTTTTCCCCTGTCATAAATAGCTCAGAGCCACAGAGCAAAATGATTTTTGTGGTGAAGGCTTGTGCTGGTAGTTTGTTTACTGGTAGTTGTCCATGATGTTTTGTATTAACAATTAAGATGTGTGTATACACGGATCATTTCAGAGAGCAGGTTTGTGCAGACTAATGGCAGATATGTGTCAATTATTTGAATGTGAAACTTCAAAGCAGGAAGACCAGATCTGAGAGAAAAAGTCGCACTTGAGCAACATAGTTTATAATGTGAGCATGTTTTTACACCTGAGCTGATAATCCCCAAGTAATCAGTCAACTTTAGATGGATTGCATCTGCGATTTGCTTTATTTTACAGAGGAATTATGGGTATTAATCCAGGAACAGGAGCAGTGTGTTTGTGCTGGAAGGCAAGGAAAGAAATTATCTAGAATTAATCCGCGTCTGCACTCTCCTCAGGAAACTATTGGACTTTGAGTGGCTTTCTCTTTAAAATTGAAAATTTGTGGACTTTGCCAACAGGGCTGATCAGTACAGGTATGTGCCATTTAACCTATGCATTATGTTCTGTAAAACAGGATGTTGAGTGAAATGGACATTGACCAGAACAAACTGCACACAAATGTAAATGTGACAGAGATACTGTACCATATGGAAACCAAACTGTTATGCTAAACCTTTTTAACCATCCTCTAGTGTTAGCTTTCTGTTACTATTTCTTATGTTAACTGGTCGGTTTTGACCCATGTCTTAAATCAGCCATAAGATACCCTAAAACAATTATTTATCATTTATCATTTGTTTCTTACTTTTTGGTTACCTTGTTAGGCTTCCTCATCCATGAAAGGATTGGTTTTCTATTTTTGTTGTGGCCCACTAGGCCTTTCTTTCAATAGCATACCCCTCATTTGTAATATAAAAATATTGTCAAATGAACCACAAGAGAATAACACACTGTCACGACGTGCCTGTACGGGAAGTACGGAGATGAATGCAGGTTCTACAATTATTACCATGCTTGTGTTTATTAAACGTGCTGGCTTACAAACACAGATATGCGCAGGCTTCACCGTTAAACAAGAACATAAATGGACTTCACAGCAAACGTAAACATAAACGGTCTTCACTGCAACACGTTAACATAACTGGGGTTCACAGCAACTCGTTAACATAACCAGGCTTTACAGCAACATCTTAACATTGCGGGCTTACCGCCGAACGACACATAGATCCAAATGATAAAAGAGAGAAAAGCGGAAGATCTCCGCAAACTGCCGCAAAACTCAAAAGGGAGCTTCCCCCAAAACAATGCCCCGCACCAAAGGAGAGCTAGGGCTCTGCCTAAATACAGTGATAGACACCTGAAAGCAATCCTAATCAGGGCCCAAGCTTCTCCTTTGGGTGGTTCACAATCCAGCGGAGCACCGCTAATGTCCTTGTCCGGATCGCCCCCAAGCGGCAAGGAGGGGCACATCAAGTCCAAATCCCAGGCGATCCGTGACACACACATTAAAAAAGTCCATAGCTTCAATGCCTTCATCTTGCAGGAACTGCTGACACACTCCAGCCACATGAGGTCTAGCATTGTCCTGCATTAGGAGGAACCCATGGCCAACCGCACCAGAATATGGTCTCACAAGGGGTCTGAGTATCTCATCTCGGTACCTAATGGCAGCCAGGTTACCTCTGGTGAGCACATGGAGGGCTGCGCAGCCCTCCAAAGAAAAGCCACCCCACACCATTACTGACCCACTGCCAAACCGGTCATGCTGAAGGATGTTGCAGGCAGCAGATCACTCTCCATGGTGTCTCCAGACTCTGTCACGACTGTCACGTGCTCAGTGTGAACCTGCTTTTATCTGTGAAGAGCACAGGGCGCCAGTGGCGAATTTGCCAATGCAGGTCTTCTCTGGCAAATGCCAAGCACCCTGCACGGTGTTGGGTTGTGAGCACAACCCCCATCTGTGGAGGTCGGGCCCTCATACTATCCTCATGGAGTCGGTTTCTAACCGTTTGCAGACACATGCACATTTGTGGCCTGCTGGAGGTCATTTTGCAGGGCTCTGGCAGTGCTCCTCCTGTTCCTCCTTACACAAAGGCAGAGGTAGCGGTCCTGCTGCTGGGTTGTTGCCCTACTACGGTCTCCTCCACGTCTCCTGGTGTACTGGCCTGTCTCCTGGTAGCGCCTGAAGCCTCTGGACACTACGCTGACAGACACAGCAAACCTTCTTGCCACAGCTCGCATTGATGTGCCATCATGGATGAGCTGCACTACCTGAGCCACTTGTGTGGGTTGTAGAGTCCGTCTCATGCTACCACAAGTGTGAAAGCACCACCAACATTCAAAAGTGACCAAAACATCAGCCAGAAAGCATAGATACTGAGAAGT
>JAJAGP010005828.1:0-28356 GCA_025084515.1 Ancistrus triradiatus | reverse complement strand
ACAGGATAAAGAAAAGTCACTGGCACAATAACAGAGCTAACCCGTTCAGAAACAGAACTTAGAGAAGCTATCGGCTCAATAACAGAGCTAGCTTGTTCAGAAACAGAACGTAGAGAAGCTATCGGCTCAATAACAGAGCTAGCTTGTCCAGAAACAGAACTTAGAGAAGCTATCAGCTCAATAACAGAGCTAGCTTGTTCAGAAACAGAACTTAGAGAAGCTATCGACTCAATAACAGAGCTAGCTTGTTCAGAAACAGAACTTAGAGACACGGCGTGTTCTGATACAGAACTTTGAGGTGCAGGCTTGAGCTTAGCCAACCCCTTCCTACTACTGGTGAATTGGGGATCCAGCACACTCCGGCTGAATTCAGGTAACTGAACAACAGGAGCATCAAACCCAGCCTTGAGATCATCAAAAAACTCCTCCACCGTACCACTGCTAAGAAGCGGACACAATTCAGTGGCCCAACGCAGCGCCCTACCCGAAAGTAACAAAAAAATGAATACAACGTGCTCATTGTCCGACGGGAAAAAGAAATAATCAAAATAACGGGTACATTGACCTAAGAAACGTTGAATACGAGCCGGATTACCATCGAACCTATCGGGCAAACGTACAAGAGTCCAAGAGCCTGCCGTCTCCATACCTGGGCGGGTTATTCTGTAACACTACGTGTTCTCAGGATTAACATGGACACGAGCGCAGGTTCTCAGAAATGCAAATAAAGATATTTATTAAACAAAACAGACACAAGGTCCAAAGAACCATAAGAAAACAAAAGGCATAAGAAACCTAAACAATACAACCTCCGCAAGATAACGCAAGATGACGTGATGCTCCAGCTACCGGAGAGTTAGTAACCGAAGCACAAAAGCACACACGCTCGGCATACAAAGCTCGGCGGCGGCACCAAATGGCAACACGAGAAATACCGCTCAAAAGCTAGAATAAAGCACCACAGAAAACCAGACATGAATGTGAAATAACCCACGACCTACCGGCGCTAGAGTTGCCCTTAAATAATGTCCATAACAGCTGTTAGCAATCGCATGACTCCCTCGTGTGCTTTCCAGTCCAGTGGAGCATCACGAAGATAACCGTTTAGATCGCACCTAGTGGCGAGGAGATGCGACAGGGAGGAAACACAGCAGCAAACCGTGACACATGCCCCTGTGGCCTCAGAGGACCCCAGCTAGGCACTTGGGCCCCCTGGTGTGTCAACGACCGTAACTCAAGTCAGTATTTCGAGCTACGGCCACGAATTTGGCAGGCTTGGTGCCGGGTGCAATCTAAGGTGACGTGATGCCCATGCAACCCCTGTGGACCCCGCTGGGCACTAGGGCCCCTGGCGGAATAATGACCGTGACTCAGCCTGTTTTTGACGTACAATCACGAAGTTCCTCAGGCTTGGTCCTGGGTGCTTTCTCAGGTGACATTTGATGCCCCTGTGGCCCCAGATGACCCCGGCTACGCATTGGGACGACTGGCAGGCCAATCACCGTAACTCAGTCAGTTTCAACGTATGGCCACGAAGTTTGGCAGGCGTGGTACCGGGTGCAATCTGAGGTGCTGTCCCTGTGGACCCCAGTCGGGCACTGGGACCCCTAGCGGGTCAATCACTGTATCTCAGGTCGACATATGGTCACGAAATTCGTCACGCTTGGTCCCGAGTGCAATCTGAGGTGACATGTGATGCACATGGGGCCCCTGTGGATGTATGCTGAGCACTGGGGCCGCTTGTGGGTCAATGACTGTAACTCAGTCAGTTTTCGACCTACGGCCACGAAATTAGCCAGACTTGGTCAAGGGTGCAATCTGAGGCAATATGTTATGCCCATGGGACCGATGCGGCCCCCTGCTGGGCACTGGGGCCCCTGGCGGGACAATGACTGTGACTGAGCCTGTTTTCGACGTACAACCACGAAATTCAGCAGGCATGGTCCCGGGTGCAATCTGGGAGCCCCTTTTGCCCCAGAGGATCCGAGCTGGGCATTGGAGCGACTGGCAGGCCAATGACAGTAACTCAGGCATTTTTCGACCTATGCAACGAAATTCGGCAGGCTTGGTACTGGGTGCAATCTGAGATGACATGTGATGCCCATGGGGCCCCGTCCACCCCGACTGGGCACTTGGGCCCCCTGGTGTGTCAATGACTGTAACTCAGTCAGTTTCCAACCGATGTCCACGATTTTTGGCAGACTTTGGCCCGGGTGCAATCCGAGGTGACGTGATGCCCATGGCGCCCCTGTGGACCACAACTGGGCACTGGGGTCCTGGGGTCCTGGTGTCCAGTGACGAAAGTTTTAAACCAATGTCATGAAATTCACATTGACATTGGGCAGATGGGCACTAGGTCCCCAGGCGGTCCAATAACCATAACTCAGTCAATTTTTGACCTATGGCCATGAAATTCAGCATGGTTCATCGCGGGTGCATTCTGAGGTGACAAGAGATGCCAATGGGAGCCCTGTGGTCCCTTGCAGGGCACTGGTGCCCTTGGCGAGCCAATAACCATGACTAAGCCTGTTTTCGACGTAGAACCATGAAATTCGGCAGGCTTGGTCCCGGGTGCTTTCTCAGGTGACATGTGATGTCCCTCTTGCCCCAGAGGACCCCAGCTGGGCACCGGGGCCAATAGCAGGTCAATGCCTATACCTCAGTCAGTTTTCGACTGACATCCACGATTTTCGGCAGGCTTTGTCCCGGATGCAATCTGTGGTGATGTGTGATGCCCATGGGGCCACAGTTGATCACAACTGGGCATTGGGACCCCTGGGAGGCCAATGACTGTAACTCAGTCAGTTTTCGACTTTCGCCATGAAATTCGGCAGGCATGGTCCTAGGTGCAATCTGAGGTGACATGTGATGCCCATGGAACCCCTCTGGGACCCGTCTGGGCACTGGGGGAAACTGGCATGCCAATGACCGTGACTCAGTCTGTTCTCGACTTAGATCCATGAAATTCATCAGGCTTGGTACCGAGTGCAGTCTGAAGTGACATATGATGCCCATGGGGCGCCTGTGCACCCCAGCGTGGCACTGGGGCCCCTTGTGGGTAAATGACTGTAAATCAGTCAGTTTTAGACCTACGGCCACAAAATTAGCCAGGCTTGGACCCAGGTGCAATCTGAGATGACGTGTGATGCCAATAGGGTGAAAAAAGGACCCCAGCTGGGCATTGGACCGACTGGCAGGTCAATGACAGTAACAGGCATTTTTCGACCTATGGCTATGAAATTCGTCAGGTTTGGTACCGGGTGCAACTTGAAGTGACATGTGATGCCCATGGTGCCCCTGTGCACCCCAACTGGGCAATGAGTCCCTCTCGCGGGACAATGACAGTTACTCAGTCAGATTTGGACATATGGCCACGAAAATTAGCAGGTTTGGTCCCGAGTGCAATCTAAGGTGACATGTTATGCCAATTGGGCCACTGTAAGCCCCAGCTGAGCAGTTTGGCCGCTGGTGTGTCAATGACTGTAACTCAGTTTTTGACCGACGTCGGCAGGCATTGTCCCGGGTGCAATCTGAGGTGACAAGTGATGACCATGTGATTCCTGGCTAGCCACTGGGGCCCCTGGCCGGATAATGATTGTGACTCGACGTAGATCCATGAAATTCGGCAGGCTTGGTCCCAGGTGATTTCTCAGGTGACATGCTTTGCCCCTTGTCCCCCAAAGGATCCCGGCTGGGCATTGGGGCGACAGGCAGGCCAATGACAGTAACTCAGGCACCTTTCTACCTATTGCCAAGAAATTCGGAGGGCTTGGTACCCGGAGCAGTCTGAAGTGACACATGAAGCCCATGGGGTGCCTGTGCACCCCAACTGGGCACTGGGACCCCAGGGGGGCCCAATGATTGTAACTCAGTCAGTGTTCGACCTACGGTATGAAATTTGGCAGGCATGATCTCGGATTTGCACTGGGAAAACTGACATGCCAACATGATATTCGGCAGGCTTGGTGCCGGGTGCAATCTGAGGTGACATGTGATCCCCATGAGGCCCCAGATGACTTCGGTTGTGCAATTTGGCAACTGGCACACCAATGACTGTAACTCAGTCATTTTTCGACCTACGCCATGAAATTCGGCAGGCTTAGTCACGGGTGCAATCTGAGGTGACATGTGATGCTCCTGTGCACCCAGAGGACCCCGGCTTGGCACTGGAACCCCTGGTAGGCCCATTGACCTTAATCCAGTGTAGCGTGATAGCCGTACCCCCCCCCCCCTTCTCTCTTCCCCTTTTCACAAGCCATAAACTTTACAACACTTCGGAATTCAAAAGGCCATCTGGACCGGATCTTGCAGACTCAAGCAACAACGGTTGATTCTTTCTAAACACGTTTCAAAAAGGTCTGTTTAACAGACCTGTAACCTCATACATCTCGGCGACAATAAACTGGAGTCCATGTGTAACTTTAAAAGGGGGACTCACCTTTCATCTTCAAGACCACAGGTCTCCCCTTCTTAAAACTGATTGTGGGCAGAAGATAAACGCTAAACAGAACACAAAAAAAGGTAAAGATAAACGGTTTCCTGACCCCCCCCCACAACGTTGAACTTTCATCACAGCCTTTTGTAAGCTTTATCACCCAGGAAGGGCGCCAGCAGACAGCCCTGGATTTACATACCAAGAAACGATCGTCGTCCTGTAAGAAGCACAACTCTAATAATTGTATTAATCTCCTGATGGGAAAAGTCTATCTTCATCAAACGTTTTTATTACAGAACAAATGACATTGGCTTCCTAATGAGTCCAAACATGCCATATTCATTTGGATGATTCATACAAAGAAGTGGATCAAGGATATTTCGTCATATCCACACACACATTATATACATTGTTACTGAACTATCATATATTTACTCGGTTAATGTTTTAGTATAATGATCTTTCTCTTGTTTTTCTATTCTTAAAGTGATCCCGGTTGATTATTAGAAATAACAGCTTTTGCCTATGTGTATTGATCGCTCGGGTTTTTAATACTTGTTCATACTCATAAAGAATGAACGCGAAGTTATTTACAATGTACCGTTTCCTACCTCTTATATTAATCGTGTCATTGTTTAGTATAGTGAATGCATGTATTGTAGTTTAGAATGACTTAAGGATGTCCTAGTTTATAGATTCAACTAAGGATTTTTATTCTTTCTTAAGTGATGCTTTTGGACGTCCTCAGTATGTAGGCAAAAATTGCTCCAAGTTGTGGTCTGTACCGACACTTACTAACCTATGATGAAGTTAGCAGACATAGCCACGAGAGGTGGGATTCAATGACGAATCAACCTCTCACTGGCTAAGTCTAGGACGGACCCCGAATATCCCGCCTTAGCCGGAATATACAAATAGTCGAGGCAAGCCAACGACGCTTTCTCTTGCTTTTTTCTTTTGTTCCTGAAATGCTCAAGCTTTCTTTTGCCAGCATCTTTAATTTTTGGGCTTAAAGTTTAAGTTTCTTTTTCTTTTATCTTACGCTAAGTTCTTTGTATCCAGCATTCTTAGAAATTCGGTATCGCCGAATTAGGAAATAGTAAAGCCAAACCAAAAGATCGCCACCATACTAGACTACAGTCTCGGATGAGTTTTTGTTGAAGCTCGTGGTACTCGAACGCTGTAACTCTACCTTCACCGCTGGCCAGGGTGGAAATCTGAGTTATAAGCCGCAAGTCTAGATCCGGTAGACCCCGGAACACCAGCTCAGGGAAGAAGCCGAACCAAAGCGAGGCCAGCGACGCACACTTGGCTCCGCGCCACGTACCAACAAAGCCGAAGGCGGGAAGCTGAACCTCAAAAGGTCCTCCGAACCGTCGCTGTCAATCGGAAGAGAAACCGCTGGCGATTCCTCCTTGTGATCTCGGACGAGAGGCTGGTGCCCGGCTCCATTGCATCTTCTTCGCCTGAGCCCCGCAACGAGTAAGGCAAGTACCTCTGGTGTGTCTTATATGGGTCCCTGATTCTAGAAATCTTGCGTTTAATCTAAATCCACGCTTCGACATAGACTTATCCGTGTCTGAATAGCTTCCACGATACCATACGTGACCAACGTAACTTGTTTGATTAAAGTTCACCGTTTTATAACTAGTCCATAACGATCCTTAGTGGTAGAGATATTTTGATTGTTGAGTTGCACCTAGAGTCAATTTGGTTTTTGATTTTTTTTATTACTGTGATATGTGCGCTTGCCATTATTCCCCGTTTCCATACTGTGATTTATACATGTTCATCGCCTTTTCATGATTTTGACTCAGAGATACACTCCTTATTACATTAGATAATCTGTTGGTATTGCTTTGTTTGAAGTGAATAAACTTGTTAAACCTTTGGAACTTGCCTCGTGGTGTGAGATTTATTCATTCAAAGGTCGAGGAAAATAAATACTTGGGATTCATATCTCAGACTTAGACTGATCAAGTTGTTCCTTTTTTAACTGGTACCCAAATCTACCAGTGAGTTATTTCATAACTAATTAATATATATATTCATAATTAAATTGATTTGGTGGTGCCCCATTTGTATTTAATTATTTATTAATAAAAGGAAAGTTATACAAATTTTACTTAATAAAGTTGATTGAAATTATATCCAATTAAAGTGTAGTCCTAGGTTTGCTACACCTGGCAGGACAGTTTTTCACCCTACAGCCATGAAATTTGGCAGGCTTGGTCCTGGGTGCAATCTGAGGTGACATGTGATGCCCATAAGGCCCCAGAGAACCCCAGCTGGGCACTGGGGCCCCTGGCAGGCCAATGACCGTAATTCAGTCAGTTTTCGACCTACGGCCACGAAATTTGGCAGGGTTAATCACGCGTGCAATCTGAGGTGACATGTTGTAGCGTGATCGCTGTATCTCCCTCTCTTTACCTTCTTCCACCAAGTCATAAAACTTTACAACATCTTGGAATGCAATGGCCCCTTTGACAGGATCTTACCCCACCACGTGAAGACCCACCATCTGGACCGGATCCTTTACCCACTAAGGGATGACTCCAACGGTTAATTCTTTCTCAAACCCATAACCTTAGACATCTCCAATAATAAACTTGAGTCCATGTGTAACTTTAAGAGGGGGTTTCATCTTTCAAGACCCCAGGCCTCCCCTTCCCTCTAACTGTTGCAGAAGATGACGGCTATTTCCCCCCACAGTTTAACTCTTTCATCACAGCTCCTCTTGAAAATCTTCACCCAAGAGAGGCGCCAGATAAACAACCTTTTTCCTCAAAACAACAAAATAAGCTTTAGACCTGGCCAAGCCCAGATAACCTGTGCATCTCTCCATCATAAAATAAACCAATGTGTGGTTTTAAAAGGAATTCTGACAAGTCCACCCTAGACTCACCCTTCCCAAGAGAAATCTCCCCCAATTTCTCCCAAGGAAAGCAAACATGCTTCCACCTAGGTTGCGTTTTACGACCTCTCAGCCTGGTGCCAGAAAGACACCCCTGGATTTATGACACCAAGAACTCAGCTCTTGTCCTAAAAGAGACAACTTTAATAATTGTATTAAACTCCTGATGGGAACAGATTATCTTCATCGAAACCTTTTAATTACATAACAAATGATATTTGGATCATAAGTCTAGACACACCAATATGCATTTAGATGATTCATACAAAGAGTGGATCAAGGATATTTTGTCATATCCACACATATAATTATATATATTATACATATGTATGTTACTGATCTGTCATGTAATTTTATATCTACATGGTTAATGTTTTAGTATAATGATCATTTTTACACGTAATATGGTCCCGTTATGCTATAATTGGTTAAGGTTACAAATAACAGCTGTTTTTATCCATTTTTATCGATCGCTTGTTTAATACTGTAATACTGCCGACGAAAGCTGAAGGTAGCCGATCATCACGAGGTCCACCGAACCGTGGCCTTCCATCGAAAGAGAGATTGCTGCCGTTTCTCTGTGCGATCTCGGACGACAGGCTGAAGCCCGGCTCCGTTCCATCTTCTTCGCGTGAGCCCGCAAAGAGGCAGGTAGTACCGCTTTGGTGTGTCTTATCTGGGTCCCGGATTGTTGAATCTTGCGTTTAATCTAAAACCACACTTCAACATAGACTTATTCACGCCTAAGTAATTTTTACCATACTATCCACGTTCAACGTAATTAAGGTTACCAGTAACATTGCAACGTTAGTAATTATTGCGCGACCAATAAGTTACATAGAGTCATCTTGGTTTCTGATTTTATTACTGTAATGTGCACGCTTGCCATTATTCCCTGTTCTCCATACTGTGATATATACATGTTCATCGTCATTTTATGATTTTAACTCTGTGATACACTCGTTATTACATTAGATAATCTGTTGGTATTGCCTTGTTTAATAAACTTGTTTATAAACCTTCTGAATTTGCCGCCTGGTGTGAGAGTTCATTCATTCAAAGGTCGAGAAATATACTTTGAATTCACTATTCAGACCTAGACTGATCAAGTTGTTGTTCCCTCTTTAACTGGTATCCAAATCTACCAGTGAATTATTCATGTTTATAATAATTATTTTAATAATAATCATTATTAAAGATTTGGTGGTGCCCCTTTTTCTTAATTACTTAATAAATTTATATAATTTTAATTAATAAAGTTTAATTAAAATAAACCTAATTAAAGTGTAGTCTTAGTTTGCTACACATGTGATGCCCGTGGGGCCCATGAAGACAACGACTGGGCACTGGGGCCCCTGGGTCGGCCAATGACAGTACTTCAGTCAGTTATTGACCTACGGCTGCAAAATTTGGCAGGCTTTGTCCCGGGTGCAATCTGAGGTGACATGTGATGCCCATGGGGCCCCTGTAGACCCCGGGTGGGCACTGGGGCCCCTGGGTGGGCCAATGAGGGCCAATGACAGTAACTCAGTCAGTTTTCGACCTACGGCCACGAAATTTGGCAGGCTTGGTCCCGGGTGCAATCTGAGGTGACATGTGATGCCCATTGGGCCCCTGTAGACCCCGGGTGGGCACTGGCGCCCCTGGGTGGGCCAATGAATGTAATTCAGTCAGTTTTCGACCTACGGCCACGAAATTTGGCAGGCTTTGTCACGTGTGCAATCTGAGGTGACATTTAATGCATTTTGGTCCCATGGGTAAGGGCGCTTTTTCAAGCCAACCTCAAAGTTCGTCCACGAACTTTCTCCATCTAGTTATTATTATTATCTTTAATTAATTTATTCTTCTTGTCTTAAACTTTGTACCGTTTTCACGAGTCACAATTTTTGAGCTACGGTCACGAAATTCGGCATGGACGTAGAGCCCATACGGGATCGGACAGCTTGTGATTTTGGGGCCGATGGGACTCAAAGTCCAAATTTGGCCCATAGGAAATAATGGGTTTTCAGTCTGGCAGATGTTTTCGGAATGTTCAAATCTCAAACACTCAAGGGAAAAGCACCGCTTCTCTCTATCGGCACAGATCTGCTCTATATACACAGGTCCACTGATCCCACTGACCCATAGAGCATACAGCACTATATACATAGTGATAAAGCAGTACAAAGGACCCAATTGAGCCCCAATGGACCCCGGCTGGGCACTGGGGCCCCTGGGTGGGCCAATGACCGTAACTCAGTCAGTTTTCGACCTACGGGCACAAAATTTGGCAGGCTTGGTCCCGGGTGCAATCTGAGGTGAAATGTCATGCCCATGGGGCCACTGTAGACCCCAGGTGGGCACAGGGGTCCCTGGGTGGGCCAATGACCGTAACTCAGTCAGTTTTCGACTTACTGCCACGAAATTTGGCAAAATTAATCCGGGGTGCAATCTGAGGTGAAATGTGATGCCCATGGGGCCCCTGTAGACCCCGGGAGGGCACTGGGGCCCCTGGGTTCGCCAATGCCCGTAACTCAGTCAGTTTTGGACCTATTGCCACAAAATTTGCCAGGCTTTGTCACGGGTGCAATCTGAGGTGACATTTAATGCATTTTGGGCCCACGGATAAGGGAACTTTTTCAAGCCAACCTCAAAGTTCATCCACGAACTTTCGCCATCTTTTATTCTTCTTTTCCTAAATGTTGTACCATTTTCACAGGGTCACAGTTTTTAAGCTACGGTCACGAAATTCGGCAAAGACGTAAAGCCCATAAGGGATCGGACAGCTTATGCTTTTGGGGCCGATGGGACTTTGGGGGGCCGTGCAGCAGTCCCACAAATTCCAAAATTTGGCCCATAGGAAATAATGGGGTTTCAGTCTGGCAGGTGTTTTCGGAATGTTCAAATCTCACACACTCAGGGGAAAAGCACCTCTTTTCTCTATCAGCACAGATCTGCTCTATATACACAGGTCCACTGATCCCACTGACCCATATAGCATATAGCACTATATACAAAGCTATAAAGCAGTCCAAAGGACCCAAAGGAGCCCCTATGGACCCCGGGTGGGCACTGGGGCCCCTGGGTGGGCCAATAACTGTAACTCAGTCAGTTTTCGACTTACGGCCACGAAATTTGTCAAAATTGATCCCGAATGCAATCTGAGGTGAAATGTGATGCCCATGGGGCCACTGTAGACCCCGGGTGGGCACTGGGACCCCTGGGTTGGACCAATGACCGCAACTCAGTCAGTTTTTGACTTACGGCCTCGAAATTTGGCAAAATTGATCCCGGGTGCAATCTGAGGTGAAATGTAATGCCCATGGGGCCCCTGACCGTAACTCAGTCAGTTTTCAACCTACGGCAACAAAATTTGGCAAAAAAATGGTCTCGGGGTCAATCTGAGGTGACATTTGATACCCATGGGGCCCCAGTGGACACCGGCTGGGCACTGGGGACCCTGGGTGGGCCAATGACTGTAACTCAGTCAGTTGTCAACCTACGGCCACAAAACTTGGCAGGCTTGGTCCCGGGTGCAATCTGAGGTGGCATGTGGTCACTGTGGACCACAGCTGGGCACAAGGGCCCCTGGGTGGGCCAATGATTTTAACTCAGTCAGTTTTTGACCTATTGCCTCGAAATTTGGCAGACTTGGTCCCGGGGTCAATCTGAGGTGATATTTGATGCCCATTGGGCCCTTGTGGTCAGCTGCTGGGAACTGGAGCCCCTGGATGGGCCAATGGACTGTAACTCAGTGACCTTTCGATCTACGGCCACAAAATTTGGCAGGCTTGTTAGCAGGTGCAATCTGAGGTGACATGTGATGCCGATGGGACCCCTGTAGACCCCGGCTGGGCAGTGGGGCCCCTGGGTGGGTCAATGACCATAACTCAGTCTGTTTTTGACCAATTGCCACGAAATTCGGCAGGCTTGGTCCCGGGTGCAATCAGAGGTGACATGTGATGCCCATGGGGCAACTATGGACCCCGGCTGGGCACTGGGGCCCCTGGATGGGCCAATGACTGTAACTCAGTCAGTTTTTGACCTGTTGCCACAAAATTCGGCAGGCTTGGTCTCAGGGGCAATCTGAGGTGACATTTGATGACAATGGGGCACCTGGGGACCCCAAATGTGGTTCTCAGATACTCTAAGACACCATGGCAATGTACAAATGCAGTTTTGTGTAATTCGTTAAGACAAACGGTCAAAGATTTCAATTTAATTTTTCTGGTCCTCTTCACATGTAAATATGTACGAGTTTGAAAATTTATTTTTTCGTTTTGAACTAATGTAGTTACATTTTCTTACTGTTTTCAATGTTTTCAGCTGGTTAACCAACTATGGTGATTAAGGGTTCAGGCAAACAGCTCAAAGCAGTGAAAACGCTTCTCTGCCACACGACGTCTAAAATGCTGTTTTCAGATGCTGTAAGAGAACACAGCAATGTACACAGGTAGATTTTGTGTTTCAATGAGAAATTTTGTCTCTTCTGGAAAATTGCTAAAACATGCTGCAAGATGCTTGTATCTCATTTTTGTTTTCTTCTTTCAATGTAAAGATGTAAAAGTAAGAAAATGTATTTCTTCGTTTTGAAATAATGTAGTTACATTTTCTTGCTGTTTTCTGTGTTTTCATTCTGTTAAGCAACTATTATGATTAAGAGTTCATGCAAAGCAGTAAATCCGCAGTAAAAACGCTTCTCTGTCACGCTGAGTTAAAATGCTGTTTTCAGATGCTGTAAGAGAACACGGCAATGTACACATGCAGTTTTGTGAAATTCTTTCAGACAACCGGTCATGCTCGTCTGGATAAGTGCAAAAACGTGCTGGAAAAGAGTTTTCTTTCTCATTTTTCTATTCTTTTTCAAATGTAAAGATGTAAATGAAAATCTATTTTTTCGTTTTGAAATAATGTAGTTACATTTTCTTGCTGTTTTCTATGTTTTCATCCTGTTAAGCAACTATGGTGATTAAGAGTTCACGCAAAGCAGTAAAGACGCAGTAAAAACGCTTCTCTGTCATGCTAACTCAAAATGTTGTTCTCAGATGCTGTAAAACAACATGGTAATGTACACATGAGGTTTTGTTTAATTCGTTTAGAAAACCGGTCAATCTCATCTGGATCAGTTTAACAATGTGCTGCAACAGTTTTCTTTCACATTTTTCTGTTCCTCTTCATGTTTAAAGTAGTAACAGTTTGAAAATTTAATTTTTCGTTTTGAACTAATGTAGTTACATTTTCTTACTGTTTTCAATGTTTTCAGTCTGTCAAGCAACTATGGTGATTAAGAGTTCATGCAAACAGCTCAAAGCAGTAACGACGCTTGTCTGCCACTCGAAGTCTAAAATGCTGTTTTCAGATGCTGTAAGAGAGCATGGCAATGTACAAATGCAGTTTTTTGTAAGCATTTCGGAGGACAAATTCTTTCTCTTCTTGAACAGTGCAAAAACGTGATGCAAGATGTTTGTATCTCTTTCCTTTCTCCCGCTGCTGCAGAGATCCTGGTGCATGCTTTTATTTCCTCTCGCCTTGATTATTGCAACTCACTTCTTTACGGTCTTCCCTCAAAATCAATTCGAATGCTCCAGTATATCCAGAACTCCGCAGCCAGGATTCTCACACAAACGAAAAAATTCGATCCCATCACTCCTGTTTTATTGCAACTGCACTGGCTCCCGGTTCACAAACGCATCCAATTCAAAATTCTAATTCTGACATTTAAATCCCTCCATGGTCTTGCTCCACTATATCTTCGCACATTACTCCATCAGTACACTCCTTCCCGGTCGTTGCGTTCTACCGGTTCCAACCAACTTTCTGTCCCTAGATTTAGGCTTTCCTCCATGGGTGGGAGATCCTTTGCTGTGGCAGCTCCCACCCTTTGGAATTCTCTTCCTGCATCTGTTTGCATCTACACTTCTACAATTTAAATCACTTCTGAAAACTTTCATGCTGTCTTCCTTAACTAATGTTTAAATATGTTTGTTAGTTCTGTATTGCTGTGTGTATATATATATTGTGAAGCGTCCTTGGGTACTGTGAAAGGCGCTATATAAATTAAACATTATTATTATTATTATTATTATCTCATTTTTCGGTTCTTCTACATATGTAAAGATGTAAGACTTTAAAAATGTATTTTTTCGTTTTTAAACTTTGTAGTAACACCTTTCAGCAGCACTTTCAGGGAGCTTTCTGAGGTGACATGTCATGCCCCTGTGGCCTCAGAGGACCCCAGCTAGGCACTTGGGCCCCCTGGTGTGTCAATGACCGTAACTCAAGTCAGTTTTTCGACCTACGGCCACGAATTCGGCAGGCTTGGTGCCGGGTGCAATCTAGTGTGACGTGATGCCCATGCAACCCCTGTGGACCCCGGCTGGGCACTCGGGCCCCTGGCGGGACAATGACCGTGACTCAGCCTGTTTTTGACGTACAATCACGAAGATCCTCAGGCTTGGTCCTCGTTGCTTTCTCAGGTGACATTTGATGCCCCTGTGGCCCCAGATGACCCCAGCTACGCATTGGGACGACTGTCAGGCCAATCACCGTAACACAGTCAGTTTCGACGTATGGCCACGAAGTTTGGCAGGCGTGGTACCGGGTGCAATCTGAGGTGACATGTGATGCACATGGGGCCCCTGTGGATGCATGCTGGGCAATGGGGCCGCTTGTGGGTCAATGACTGTAACTCAGTCAGTTTTTGACCTACGGCCACGAAATTAGCCAGGCTTTGTCAGGGGTGCAATCTGAGGCGATATGTTATGCCCATGGGACCGCTGCGGCCCCCTGCTGGGCACTGGGGCCCCTGGCGAGACCATGACTGTGACTGAGCCTGTTTTCGACATACAACCACGAAATTCGGCAGGCAATCTGAGGTGCAATCTGAGGTGGAAAGTGATGACCATGGGATATCTGTGATCCCTGGCTAGCCACTGGGGCCCCTGGCCGAATAATGATTGTGACTCGACGTATATCCATGAAATTCGGCAGGCTTGGTCCCAGGTGATATCTCAGTTGACATGCGTTGCCCCTTGTACCCCAAAGGATCCCGGCTGGGCATTGGGGCGACAGGCAGGCCAATGACAGTAACTCAGGTACCTTTCGACCTATGGCCACGAAATTCGGCAGGCTTGGTACCCGGAGCAGTCTGAAGTGACACATGATGGGACTCCAGGGGGGCTCAATGATTGTAACCCAGTCAGTTTTCGACCTACGCTATGAAATTCGGCAGGCAAGGTCCCAGGTTCAATATGAGGTGACGTGATGCCCATGTAACCCATCTGCGACCCGGATTTGCACTGGGAAAACTGACATGCCAGTCATAACATTCGTCAGGCTTGGTGCCGGGTGCAATCTGAGGTGACGTAATCCCCATGAGGCCCCAGATGACTCCGGTTGTGCAATTTGGCAACTGGCCGCCAATGACTGTAACTCAGTCATTTTCCGACCTACGCCATGAAATTCGGCAGGCTTAGTCACGGGTGCAATCTGAGGTGACATGTGATGCCCCTGTGCACCCAGAGGACACCGGCTGGGCACTGGGACGCCTGGTAGGCCCATTGACATTAATCCAGTCAGTTTTCGACCTATAGCCACGAAATTTGGCAGGTTTTGTCCCGGGTGCATTCTGAGGTGACATGTGAGGCCCATGGGGCCTTTGTAGACCCCGGGTGGACACAGGGGCCCCTGTGGATCACAGCTTGGCACTGGAGCCCCTGGCTGGCCAATGACTGGAACTCAGTCGGTTTTCGACCTATGTCCACGAAATTTGGCAGGCTTGGAACCGGGTGAAAACTAAGGTGACGTAATGCCCATGGGGCCCCGGTGGACCCCGGCTGGGCACTGGGGCCCCTAGCGATCCAATGACCGTAACCCAGTCAGTTTTCGACCCATGTCCACGAAATTTGGCAGGCTTGGTCTCGGGTGCAATCTGAGGTAACATGTCATACCCTGAGGTGACTACAATGACTACAGTCAGCTTTCGACCTACATTCTCGGTCCCTGATGCACAAGGCCGGGGGCATGCACCGCCGCAACACACTCGCAGTTTCTGCAGGAACTGCACTTTCTAGTTAGTGTGTCGCGCAAGTGACACACTAATTGTTCTTCGTATTATTATTTTTATTATTATTATTATTATTCCACCAAATTTTTGGTACGTATCTCCTCCTACAGTTTTCAAGATATCGACACGGGACAAACACCAAAACGTCTGGCATGTTTCCGGAGAAGTGTGCTTGTCGATAGCGAAGAGAAATGTTGTTGCATTCCCACGTTACATTCGCATTTGTGCGAAAAACGTCCCATTCACTTGAATGGGATTTTTTAAAAAACAGTCGTAACTCGGTCAATTTTTCAGCTACAAACACGAAACTCGGCGTGATCGGACCTGGGTTCTTCGAGACCCATCATCTCAAGTTTCGGACAGATATCACTCTTTGATCACTTTCTATCACTCTTTAAATATCACTCCATTCATTTAATAGGGCAGAAGCTAGAGTGTGCACTCTAGATTTCAGGGAAAATTGATTAATTCACTTTTTCACTGAACAAACTTCTCTAAAATCATTATACTTTCACCTAGAAACTCCATTTAAACTGCAAATGGAAGAGATACTTCCGCTTCATAATTCATCAAAAGATTGCATCGCTAAACAAATAATTTTTCGAGTTATGATGATTTGTTCGGGACTAGGGACTGAAACTTCCCTCATTGACAGCCATGTTAATTTTTGAAACTCCGAGGACGCTTTTTCCAAAATTTCATTTGTGTTCAACCTGTCATAACTTTTACGCCTTTTCGTCAATAAACATCATCTTATATCATAGCGATCAGCATGGTGTCCTCTCTCAAACAAATGTTTCAGATAATTGATTGCTTAAATATTTTTCGAGTTATGATCATTTCTTTGACAGGTCCGAAATCGCTTGAAACTGAGATTTTGGGGATTTTTATTAATTCACTTTTTCACTGAACAAACGTGTCTAAAATCATTATACTTTCATCTAGAAACTCCATTTAAACTTCAAATGGTAGAGATACTTCCACTTCGTAACTCATCAAAAGATGGCATCGCTAAACAAACTACTTTTCGAGTTATGACGATTTGTTCGAGACTAGGGACCGAAACTTCCCTCATTCACAGCCATGTTAAATTTGGGAACAGCGAGGCGCCTTTTTTCAAAGTATCATTTGTGTTTAACCTGTCATAACTTTGAGCCTTTTTCGTCAATCCACATCATCTTACATAATAGCGATCTGCAAGGGGTCCTCTCTCACACAAACATTTCAGATAATTGATAGGTTACATATTTTTTGAGTTATGACCATTTGTTTCAGAGGTCCGAAATCGCTTGAAAGTCACTCTCAACGCTCTTTCTGTCACTGTTTTCGCGGAACAAACGTGTGTAAAATCATTATACTTTCACCTAGAAACACCATTTAAATTTCACATGGTAGATATCCTTCCCCTTCATGACACATCCAAATATCTCGTCGTTCAACAAATTACTTCTCCAGTTATGAGCGTTTGTTTGACACCTCTGAAATGAGAGGCAGACCAGAGACGATTCTCCGTTTCGTTCGATTCAAACACACACGCACGCCACGCCCACACACGGAAGCACATCGCAATGAAAAACGGATTCTTTGAAGTTAGATTTGCATGAATATGTTTAATACAAAGGCTTGATCATTACTGTAAAATATTGTAATTAATTAAACAGTCCAAACCTTTAAGTCGGGATAAACATCACTTGTAATCCACACGAGCACAGAGTAAAACATGGCCGTCACAGCCGGAAACGCTCAATCCACTATTGTTCACTACACACTAGCTCCCTTCTACACTCTTAAAGGGCCAGACAGCTCTTATGTAAATCGCGTTACAAGACAATTACTTTCATCTAGAAACTCCATTTAAACTTCAAATGGTAGAGATACTTCCCGCTTAATGACACATCAAAGTATCTCATCGTTCAACAAATTATTTTTCCAGTTATGACGGTTTGTTCAGACTAGGTATTGATTTTTCTCCCATTGACCCCCATAATAATTGCTTCAACTCTAATTTGTCTTTTTCTAAATTTTCATGTGTTTTTAACTTGTCATAACTCTGACAATTTCTCACCAATCCACACAGTTTTTTGTCATAGCGATCAGCAAGGGGTCCACTCCCACACAAGCTTTACAGAAAAGCGATCGGTTAATTATTTTTGAAGTTATGACCATTTGTTTGAGAGGTCTGAAACTGAGATTTTACATGAAACATATGGCTGTGAAGATTTGAAATGTAAACTGTCATGGTCTCTCTCTTCACACACACACACACACCACACACACACACACACACACACACCACACACCCACACACACACGCAGGCCACGCCCACACACAGAGCAGCTGTCATTCACACAGAATGGCTTGGATCAGCTCTTCTGACACGTACGAGAGCCATTGTTTGCATAGTAACACAGAGGGCACAGAGGTACCTGGCAGGACAGTTTTCGCCCTACAGGCCATAAAATTAGGCAGGCTTAGTCCCGGGTGAAATCTGAGAGGTGTGACCAGGTGATATCCATGGGGTCCCTGTGGACCCCCGGCTGGGCACTGGGGCCCTGGTGGGTCAGTGAACTTAACTCAGTCCGTTTTCAACCTACGGCCACAAAATTTGGCAGGCTTGGTCCCGGGTGCTATCTGAGGTGACTTGTCATGCCCATGGGGCCCCTGTGGACCCGCTGTAGGGCACTGGGGCCCCTGGCGGGGCCAATGACCCTAACTCAGTCCGTCATTGACCAATGACCACGAAATTCGGCAGGCTTTGGTCACGGGTGCTATCTGAGGTGACATGTGATGCCCATGGGGGCCCCTCCTGGACTCTGGCTGGGCACTGGGGCCCCTTGCAGGCTAATGACAGTGACTCAGTTCAGTTTTCGACCTGCGGCCACAAAATTGGCAGTCTTGGTCCCGGGGTGAAATCTCAGGTGACATGTTGATTGCCCATGGGGCCCTGTGGACCCCGGCAGGGCACTGTTATGACCGTTTGTTATGGAGAGGTCTGACACAGAGAGTTTTACATGAAACATATGGCTGTGTGGATTTGAAATGTAACTGTCATTGTCTCTCCCTCTGGTCTCTCACACAGACTGGCTTGGATCAGCTCTTCTGAGACCTATTAGGTCCATTGTTTGCATAGTACCACAGAGGGCACAGAGGTACCTGGCAGGGCATTTTTTAACCTACAGTTATGAAAATCATCATGCTTGGTCCCAGGAATACTGAGACTCTGTACCTAATGTCATTTGGGCATTGATGTCCCTGGCAGAGCACATAGACCCCTGGCATGGTATTGAGTGTAATTCAGTTATTTTTGAACCTTTAGCCACAATATTAGGTAGGACTGGTCCCGGATACACTCTGAGGTGACATGTGATGTCTTTGGGGCTCCTGACATTTCTGGCAGGGCACATAGGCCCTTGACTGGACATTGACTGTAATTGTCAGTTGTCAATCTAAAGCCTTTAAAATTGGCCCCTAATACGCTTCATGAGGCCACTCATCACACACTCTAAATTTAACTGAGATTTTCTATTTATTCACTTTTTCCCTGAACAACTTTGTCTAAAATGTTTATACATTCACCTAGAAACTCAATTTAACCATTAAAGGACAGAGATCATTCCCCTTCGTGAATCATTAAAACACCTAATCGTTTAATAAATTATTTTTTTAATTATGATGATTTGTTCGTGATGTATTGAACGTATTGACATATGTATTGAAATTCCTTCCACAGAGTGCCATGTAAATCTCCCACAAAATAATATAATTTAGGTGAAATGTTAAATATTTTCTGTATTATGACCATTTGTTGTAGAGTTGTACCCACTTTACACATAGATATAATATTATATGCATACTTAATTATAACACACTTGTTATGATTTGAAATCTTATCCATTACTTTCTCACACATGCGCAGGTATGCACACAATAGGAGCTGTTATGATGGGGGATGGGTGAGGCACGGTATATGATATGTGCTAAAACAAAAAAAATGTTCTTGTTATAATTTATTTAAATACACTTAATATATAATGAATGTATTTTAACCATTTAATTGTGGATTTTGCAACATTTCCGAGTTTCAAGCCATTTCTGAAAAGCAGAGTGACGTAATATCAGCTCAGCATGTTTGCCAATCAGATCAGAGTAAGTTCTGTTTAAACTGAGCCGTTATGGTGCATTCCAGCCCTTTCTGCGCTCTATACACATTGAGACAAACTGCTATTGCATTTTGAATACACCTTTTCGGCGTTTTCAACGAACCCTACGGAACCCTTTCTTATACAGCCTACAGTGACCTTCATTCTGGGAATCGGATCTAATTCGGTAAGTCTAAACCATTTTAATGTTTATTGCCCTGTTTAAAATGCAGCCGATATGTACCCCGGTAGCCTGTGAAAGCTAGCTGTGGTTTAGCATTATCTGAGCTTTATCATCGTGTTTGTTCTTAAAATTAAAGACTTGCAGTCACTTATCAACTTTTAAGAGAAAAAAATATAAACCTCTTACATATCATGTACGTTACGAATTTTATGGCCAAGTAAAAGACTTCGTCGCTGTGCTTTGAAGCTTTTAGCGCCTTTTATCTCGGTAATAAGACACCATTACGAATTATTCTGCTATATCGATATTATTCGATCCTCAGTTCGAAGAGTTAGAAAACATGCGAGTGATTTCAGCTAAAACACAGCGTAAAATGCAGGTATTTTAGAAACTATTTTATATGTGCATTTAAATAAACGTGCACGCAAGATAATCGCGCTATAAACGGCATACGGCACACCGGTATAAACAGCAAACAATCAGCATGTCTGTATTAGATATATTTAGTTATTTGCGTATAATTATTAAATATACAGTTATATAGTTCAATATATAGTTGGTAATCAGCATTTGAGGAAATTATTGATTTGTATTTATGGGAACGTTTTGCGACAGGTGCACGGACTTTGCAGAGTGTTGCACGTAGATACGGAACCGATATGAATGGCGTCAGTTCGCTGACAGTCCAGCTGCTGTGCTACGCTCTCCGGGCTTCCTGCACCGTGCAGGGTTTATCACGCAATAAAGTTAACGAGAGGTTTAAACACAATCTATGTATGCATAATAAAATTATATTTGTGGGTTTCGGTTAACGTATACGCAGTATGAACAGGCACTCGCATGTTTTTGACGAGATCTGATCAGAGGAACAGATAAAACGCCGGCAGCAGCAGAAGCGTGGCCAAGCCATTTTACCTGGGCGCAAAGCCTCGAATGTTTTGAGTATAATTTTTAACGGCATACTGAACATTCTATGTAATATTTAACATTGAAGCCTTTGTATTCATTTTAAAAAAGCAGCCAAAATCAGCGAAAAGTGCTCCGTCAGGTGTGCGTGCGTGCGTGCGTGTCAGAGTCGGAGTCAGATAGCGGGAGAAGTTCAGAAGTAGTGATGGGAGTTCTGGCTCTTTTAGGGAATCGACTGTTAATTATGTAACTTTAGGCTTTTATAATATCATTGTTTTGTCCTATGATTAGTGTGCAGATATACTAATATCTTATGCAATGTAGACTAATTCAATCATACTAAATCTTATTATTGCCTTAACATAAAAGTTTTGCATTAGTATAAAAAGATTACATATGAAAACCTTACATACATACATACATGTGTATTAAATGCATTATTTATAGCTTAGTGTTTTGGTACAAATACATAAAAGACGGGGACAGTGGTATTAAATCAAAATTCAGATTAAACATCTTGCTAACCAGTATGCTACTTGGGTATCACATTGGCTATTAAAATATATTAAATAAGATGTACTCAAAATATAAAATATTTTTAATAACTCTCTAAATATCTATTTACATGATTATATGGACAAAGGTCAAAGTCAAATTAAGTTTTGGAAGGTCTAATACCTGTTAATTGGTGTCCCCCTTTGACAGTAAAACTCACCAACATATATGCTATTAGTAAGGCTGGAAATAGGAAAATCTACCTGCTAAAATCAAAACTTTAAAGGCAAATATGATTTGAGATTTTCTGGTTCAGTTCAGAAGCATCTTTCATATGTATAAAATTTAGAAATCCTAAATCAAGGTTTAGCCTTTTATAACCTTAAGATCATTTACCAAAGTGTGTTGCATCATTTCACTTATCATAGTTTCCTGTGCTTCTGTTTTTGAAAATGGCAAAACACGTTTATGGCTAACAGCTTTATTTATGCGTGATTGTAAAGCAAGTTGAACTTTTTTCTGTTTACAGGTGTCATTTCGAGTGTGTTATTACACTGGTAAGTGAGTGAACAGGTAAGTAAGTACAGTGGTAAGTATTACAGGTAACCCATTAAAGTCTGTTTTAGAAACTCATAACAAAATGCCAAAAAAATCTAAAAAGTCCCAAGCCAAAAAACTGCAGCGGAAGGCAGTTGGCTCTGGTTCGGCAGATGACATCATGACTACCAGTGGGAGAGATGTTACTACACTCGTTCTGCCAAAGGAGATCGCAATAACGGCGTGCAATAGCCAAGCAGATTGCCGTTTTTCAGCAGACAGTCGAAACAGCCAGTGTGTCGCCAATTCCCTCATGTTTTTGGCACACTTCAATGAGGACCAAAACATAAATGAGGAAAGGCTAAACCTCATAATGACAGAAGGAGACCAATTATACTGAGATATCAGGCACAGATTAATGCTGAATAACACATTTGTAAGCAGGCATTTACATTTTGATGAGCTGCCTTCTACAATCAGCACTAACTGAGGCCAGTATACTGTGGTAAAATCAGATGTTCAAAGTGGTTCCTTGGTCGACAATCCACCACCAGGCATGGACCTGTTTAAAAACCTTCCAAGTCGTCTCAACTCTCTTGGAAATGAATATTCTTATGCCCTGTTGATTGTAGGAGCTTTGTGCATAAGTCTGTTCAAAGATGCACATGACAGATATGGTTTCTTTGATCCACATGCCTGTAGTGCTAATGGTGCATCCATGAAGAAAATGGTACCGGCTGTGGTGGTCACATTTAGTCAGGTGACCGATTAACAGAGAGGACTCTGAAATTTTAAACAGAAAAACAAAAGGAGTTAACCAGGCAAAAGATATTATAATATGGTTTATAGATCGAAACCACAGGGAGCAAATGTCAAAAGCATTATTTTAAATTTGAGTTACACCCACAAACCCCAAAGCTTTGCCATACCATAAGCTGCGCTGATCGTATAAAAGGCAAATACAAGGCCGTTGTAGAGTTTACAAAAAAAATAACAAAGTAGCATTGATCTAAAAGGTCAATTACTAGAGAAAGCCCAGTCACTGTTTTAAATCCAAATATTCAGCACGGACCTACCTTTATCTGTACTGTCTGCCATAGGTGTCTGTTCCCTAACCAGGTAAAGACATACAGGTCCCAGTCCTACACCAAATACCCTGAACTTGCTTCCTTTTGCAGAACTGGGAGTTTTGTTCATGTTTGTAATCAGGACTGCATAGAAGGGTGTATACTCCCAGAACATAGAGAGGAATGGATTTGTCACTCTTGTCATGAGAACCTGAAGTCTGGACACCTACCATCTATTGCAGTGGCAAACCACTTGCAACTTAGCCCAATTCCAGAAGAACTTCAGGGTTTAAACGTGCTTGAGAGACATGTCATTGCAAAATTCATACCCTTTGCAAAGATAATTTTGCTCCCAAAAGGACAACAGAGAGCAATACATGGGGCTGTAGTCTGCATTCCATCTGAAGTTGAAACAGCTGTTAAGAGTTTGCCCCGTCACCCTTCAGCGTCCCAACTGTTGAAGGTAAAACTGAAGAGACATCTCTGTTATAAAGGACATTATCAGTTTCAGAACTTATACATGAAAAAAGTGCGAGCTGCACTACTGAAACTTAAAGATATTCACTCCAAATACAGTGATATCTCTTTAGCAGAGGACGCTGATTGTGACATTTTTGAAAACCTTGACATCATGAACAGTGACACAGAGTGTGAAAACAATGAGGCTGACACAGAAAACCAGCCTGACGAACAGCCTGACAATGTACAGCAAGGCTATGCTGTTGCTTTTGACTCGTGCTTACAGCCAGAAGATGTTGGCCAAGAAATTCTGGCATTTGGAGACAATGTCTACTCCATTGCTCCTGCTGAAGGAAATCGCCCAATAAGCTTTTTCAAAACCCCTAATTTAGAATCAATGGCATTTCCAGTGCAGTTTAACACAGGTACCAATACACTCGATGAGCCACAGCGACTCAAAAAGATTTCCCCAAGTAGATATTTTAATGTAAGGCTTTTCAGTGCTGACAATCGCTTTGCAATGGATACAAACTACATTTTCTTTGCCCAGTTTGTAACAGAGATGCACTTTGCGATGTCAAGCATGTCTATTCAGATGCGTAAAGGCAAAGTTTACACAAAGGGTGGTCGCAGGATAAACAATCATTGCTGAAAGACAAACGTGAAGTTCAGAACCTTATTAAACAAGGGGAAGCAATGCGATTCATGCAGCCACTCCGAGGAACCCCAGCTTACTGGGAGAAAACCATGAAAGATCTGTTTGCTATGCTACGACAGATTGGAATCCCAACGTTTTTCTGCACATTCAGTGCAGCTGAAATGAGGTGGCCTGAGATAATAACAGCCATCAAAAGACAGCAGGGTCAAACTGTAAGCTTCGCTGATATGGACTGGGCCAGCAAATGTGACGTTATAAGAAGTAATCCTGTAACAGTCATTAGAATGTTTGAGAAACGAGTAGAGGCTCTAATGAGAGACTTGATTTTCTCTCCTGCTCAGCCCATAGGCGAAGTAGTTGACATGTTTTATGGGGTAGAATTCCAGGCCAGAGGATCAGCACATATCCACTGCCTTTTCTGGATAAAGGAAGCGCCAGAATTTGAGAGCAACTCTGATGAAGAGGTGACTGAATTCATTGATAAACACATAACTTGTCAGCTGCCCAATGAACAGACAGATCCAGAACTGCATGAAATTGTGAACCAGGTGCAGTCCCACAGCAGAAACCACACAAAATCATGCAAGAAAGGAAAGAAACATTGTTGCTTTGGATTTCCCAAACCCCCAGTGAAGTCCACTTTTATAACAAGACCAAGGGGACAGAATCCTGATGAACCAGATTCCAAGTGCAGGCAAAAGAACAATCAACTCAAGAAAGTGTGGGATTTGTTAAATGATCCAAAGTTTTCATTTGAAAGGCATAGACGATGTCCTTTTAAAACAGCGTGACATGGTTATGCTGAATTTAAGTCTCACCTTGCATCTGCCGCTGACTGTATGTGGTCATGATTAGGCTGGCCACAAACGATTATTTTTATAGTCGACTAATCACCGATTATTATTTTCGATTAGTCGACTAATCGGATCATACGCTAATTGAATATAAAACATACACCTAAACATTAGCTAACTAAAATAAAGACAATTAAGATAATAGTTCATTAAACCTTTAATGAAATATGCAGCTTGTTGCAACAAACAATTATTTAACTGTGTAGCATAAAGTGTAAACAACTGAGTGAAATAAGGATAAGGCACTGGCTTAAACAACACAAAAATAAATACCTAAGGTTATTTTTTTAGGGTTTTCTTTCCTTCATTTGCCTCAGGCATCAAACATAGCTGCATTTAAATCAAATGAGGTAGGTACCTGAAACTAAGGAATTATTCACAAAAATAAAGTTTTGGTCTCACTGACTCAAATATAACAAAATTTTGTTACTTTGTAACAAAGCCGTACATTGAAGAACGTACTTTTTTTAGCACTGAAACGTAACGTTAGAAAACATTAGCGTTCCTATTCAAACACATCACTGTTATAACGTTACAGAAAATACATGAAATATGTGTGCTAAAGCTAATGAATCAAATCGGCATCGCTAATGTTAACGTTTAAGCTATCAATATGAGTACGAGTAGCAAGTTAAACTCTCTGTTTACGGCTAATGTAGCAGCTAACTAGTATTTTGCGTACTGAGATGACGGTCCCTCTTCATCATTGTCACAATCAGCCACAACATGCTTACCAGTCTTGGGTGGAAGTGGAATGGTTTTGGCATTATGGGTAGTTTTAAATATATAATTGTTTTATTCTAATAATAATTATTCTAATAATGCAAGTAAACCTATTCAATTATGAAAATATATTTCGTACTTATATATTTAGCAAATGTGGGTTTCTACACCCAAAAAAATAGTAAAGTCTATCAAAACTGTTAAAAACATGTTAGTCTGTTTCTCTGCGCTTAAGCAGCCTCAGCCTGTAGCGAGCAGCGCAATACCGTCATATCGCGTATATAGGAGCATTCGGATTTAAAGTGCGGATGGCTTGACCGTGAATCTTTAAAACGCGGATAGCTTGACCGCGGTCTTCCTTTTCAGGTGCTCGTGCATCGCAGTTGTGCTGCCGTGGAAGGCAAGTTCTGTCTTGCAGATATTGCATTGCACACTTTTCTCTTTCGTTTTCTTAAAATGATCCCACTGTTTTGAGCTCCGTTACCGGGTAGCCATGATACCAGAGCCCGTCTGGTATAACTTCGTGTTACATCTACCCCGTCTACAACTACTGCGCATGTGTGTCAAGGACAGAAAGGCAGACGTGGCAGTGGACGGTGCTGCAGCAGTTTGGAGAGAAAAACAAAGTAAAAAAAAAACAAAAACGACGCATCGACTATTAAATTAGTCGTCGACGATTTTAATAGTCGACATAATCGTGACTAGTCGACTAATCGTGGCAGCCCTAGTCATGATGAAACGTGAGCCCAAAGACTGTTGGATTAACGTTTACAATCCACACTTGTTGCGAGTCCGGAATGCCAATATGGACATTCAGTATGTCTTAAATGGAAACAGTTGCGTAATGTACATGCTGTCTTATATAACCAAGGCAGAGCATGAGATGAGTGAACATCTCAAACAAATTGTAAAGGATTTGAGCCATGAAAACACATCCGAGCTGGAAGAAATGAAATGTATAATGCAAGCGTACTCTAAGTACCGTGAAGTCAGTGTGCAAGAAGCTGTTACTCGCGTCTGTAGCTTAATGTTAAAGTCCTGTTCTAGAGATGTTGTGTTCATTCCAACTGATGATAACTTCATGAAAATGAGTCTTCCTATGAGAACTTTGAATACAAGAGAGCCAGACTCTGACGACGTGTGGATGACTGGCTTGCCAGAGAAATACAAAGCCAGGCCACAGACTCCAGAGTTTGAATGAATGTGCATGGCTGACTTTGCATCCAACTACAGGATAGTTTATGGCGGACAGGTTAAAGGCAAAAACGTCATACCACTTCAAAATAACATAGGGTTTATTCAGAAACGAACAAAAGGCAAACCTGCTGTCATTAGATATACGAGGTTTTCAGAAAAAAAAGACCCTGAAAAGTTTTATGGTTCCCTGCTCAAACTGTACCTCCCCTATAGAACAGATGAGCAACTGAAAAAACTAAATTCATATTCAATCTTTTATGTCGCAGCATTTGTGAAGCTTTCTGAAACCAGTGAGCTGACACCTGTACGTAAAATAGTGCAGGAGAACAGGGTTCGTTTTGAAAAGGCAGTGGATATAGTAGAGCAGGCGTTAGAGGCTTTTGCTGATCTCGGACCCATTGCTGATGCATGGGCTAATTTTGCTCCTAACTCAGAACTTGTCAGGATTGAATGCATCTCAGAGCGTGAACCAATGGATGCATCTGAAGTTAATGAGCAAGATGATGTGCCTGAATATAGCCGAAATGCTGAAGTCAGGCGCTGGTGTTTGACCCTTGTAAATAGAGAAGAGCTAGAACAATTCTTCTACTTTGTTACAGGTGGAGCTGGCACTAGGAAATCTCATCTGATCAAATGCATTTACAATGAGGCCACAAAAATCCTCAGAAGACTGCCGAGTCTTACAGAACAAATTGACATATCTCAGGTGACTGTCCTGTTAACGTCATTTACGGGAACGGTAGCATATAACATTAGTGGGAACACTTTACATTCTGTATTTAAGCTGCCCAGGAGCCTCAAGCCCCCTTACCAAGGGCTTGGAAACTGCTTAGATTAAGTGAGAATCATTTTCTCACATGTTCAAATCATTGTGATTGATGAGATTTCCATGGTGTCCAAAGAGCTATTTTCATATGTAGACTGGAGACTTCAACAAATAAAAGGTAGCAAGAAGCCTTTTGGGGGAGTTTCAGTACTTACTGTCGGAGACTTTTTCCAGCTGCCACCAGTGGGAAAAGGAAAAGCACTCTGTGTATATGAGGTGCACATTCTAGATATTTGAAGAGATAATTTCAAATTAGTTACATTAACAGAAATCATGTCAAAAAGAGGATGTAGCTTTCGCTCAAATGCTAAACAGGCTTCGTGTCAAAAAGAATTCATTGTGTGACAGTGATGCAGCACTGCTGGGTACCCGTACTTTTGCCAACAAGGCTGACTGCCCCTCTGACGTGTTGCACGTTTTCCCCACAAACAAAGAGGTGAATAACCACAACACAGAAGCTATAGCTGCTCTTTGTTTGAACATAGTTTGTATTGATGCAGAGGACTACAAGAAAGATAAACGGACAGAAGAAATGAAAAGGCAAGCAGCTCCATTAAAAGGCCATAAAGAAGATCTGCCTGATACCCTACAGCTGTCAGAGGGTGCACGTATTGTTATCACAAGAAATTTAGACGTAGATGATGGGTTGGTTAATGGGACATTTGGCAAAGTCTCACAGATTGTCACTAAAGTTGGGAAAGATGGCAATCCGTTTGTGCAATTAATTGGTCTGGAGTTAGATAACCCTACAGCTGGAAAAAAAAGACATGCCAGCACGGAAAATGTAATTTACATTGAAAAACTGGAAGAACCACACATAAAGTACAAGGAATGACATCAGCAGCAGCAGTGGTGTCATTGGAGCGTGTGTTTGAACCTGGTATGGCCTATGTAGCTCTTAGCAGAACAACCACTTT
>JAJAGP010005827.1:0-28359 GCA_025084515.1 Ancistrus triradiatus | reverse complement strand
GAAAAGTGTCAGAGGAGAGCCATGCCGGATGATGCGACTCCCCAGGTCACATCTTCCTCACATACCAGTTTATAATTGAATTATACCAACAGTTGTGGAAAACTACACACAGAAGACAGCAGATAGGTACTGTGGAACCTTGGAATTTGAACTTAATTGGTTCCAGAAGGCCAGTCAGAATCAAATTTCTCAATAAGTAATCCAGAAAAAAATGTACTGTGCATTTTCATAGCAAAACTGTGAATTGCTTGAAGGTTTTACTATGAAAAGCATGAAGTTCACAGTTCTGCTTTGAATTTTTGATGGTAATTTGGCCAATAATAATAAGGCCAAATAATATAATATAATATAATACAATATAATTGCGCCCTAGTTCTTCGTCTTTTGGATTTTATGGCGATTGGCATGATCACCACTGACTGTACTGGATTACATGCATTGTGGTTGGAAGTTTGAGTGTTTTATTTAGGGTGTCCATGTTCGAGGTCAGAAAACAGACTGTTTGTTGAGCGAATTGAGTGACGAGGCGTTTGACTGTATACAGTGTAAACCAGCTATACATCACTATTTCAAAGCAAGGCGCCATCTCACATCAGTAATTCTTCATTTAAAATAAGGATGTAAAACAACATCTCTTAACTTTTGATATTCGAGGTATCAGAAGCTCATTCTGATTTAATCCACTGAGTCTGTGGAGCCAGACAGTGCTTCGGTTGTACATCTTTAAAAGTTTAAAATGTAAAGACGTTGTTGTTTTAATAATGTTAGGATATCTAACGCCATGTAAGGGTGACATGTCAGTGGTCAGCGTGTTATTTTAATACGTCCTGCATTCAGGGCGTACCTAATTCATATACATAGTACATATGTACATATACATATGTACATATACATAGTACATATGGGTTAAAAGACTAGTGTTCAAATATGAATTCACATCACATTCAGACATTTTAAATGATGCCACAGGCAACCAGCAATGCAAGCAACAACGTGAAAATATAACAGGTTAATGGCACAAGTTTTCTTTACTAATTTATTCAAGTAGAAGTAAAGTCAGTAAAGGAAATGAATATTGGTCTTGGTAGTGCATTTTCATCACTGCCCACCTCTGAGTTGGACCTATTTTCACTTCATCTTAAGTTATTATCAGGGGAGAGCAGCTGCCACATTCAGCAAGCAAACACTGAACCGTCTGCGCTGTTTTGATCTGTGCCTGAAGGACCCCAGTTGCAGTTCGTTACTGAAAGTTAAGTTCAGCGCTAGCTTCCCTTGCTGCAGCGGACTGATATCCAGTGTTATCGGGTTTTAGCAGGCGGACGTTCGTTGCAAAATCTCCCAAACAAAATGTGTAGCATATTAAGTTGTGATATTTCATGATAGTCTGTTTTATTCCAACAACTAGGAAGTGAGATGCCTTTCATAAACAAGCACGCAGCAGCGCACCCCATAACAACAGAGCGGCTCAGACAGGGTTGCCAGATCCTGCAAGAGTAAGCAACCCACTATATGAAAACAACCCACATACTACATTGTGAAAGTGGTCACTTGATCAGTAAATAATATAAATAATACAAATAATAATGTATATTTCCTTTTAACTTTAGAGGCTGAACAAAATCAACTTGCAGGAATTTTGGAGAGAGACTGGATCAGGGGGAAAGCCCAAAAACCATAAGCCTAAAGTCACTTAGCCCTTTGTCGAAGAGTGTCAAGAACATGCAAAAAGAATAATGCAGAGAACAATGATTCAAATGTTTAAAAGTAAAGGCAGACATGCTAAAAATGTACACAATGTCAAGAGCTTCAAATTTCATTTCTTTCAAGGATGCATGAAGCCAAGGGGAGCAATATGAAACGTTGAAGGCTGTGGCAGCAGTACCGGCAAGAATTTAAAACTGCTTTCAAGCTTGTATATGATCAACTCTACACAGCAAAATCACAGCAAGTAGACGAGTTCTTTTACCAGCCTAGAGAAAGCAGTTATTGATGGGATTTACAAGCCTGCGGGTTGAAAAACCTGTTTCTAGGACACAGTACAGACAAGCATAACAAGAGGTTGAGTTTAAACTTGAACAACAGTTTGGGGACAGAAAATATGTCCGTGTTAATTAACTGTTATTTTATGGGAATTCTCCACAGGTTTTTCAAATCAGCCCTGCAACGTGAGCGGTCAGGACCTGTGGGAGTCCTGTGGTAACAACACAACTCTACCTTGCAGTCCCTTTCTGTCAGCTTGCCTGGCCTAGCACTTCATAGCTGAGCTGTTGTTGCTTATGGAGGTTTCCACTTACAGTTGACCAGGGCAGCTCTCCCAGGGCTGAAATTTGAGGAACTGGTTTGTATTAAAGGTTTCACCCTATGACAGTGTCACCGATAAAGGGTTTTAATACGACACGGTCTACCGCTACAAGTCAGAATCTGGCATTACTGTTTAGTTCACACTGTTTTGCCAAACCATAACCATATATAATATAATGTATAGTCTTCGGGTCATGAGGTGATATTTTTCCTCGATCACCCACGGCCAGGCTGTGGATTTTCATACCTCAGCACAAATGCTTTCAGAAAGCCAGGCTTCACTGTTATAATGTCATTTTTTTGTGCGTAAACCTGCTTAACAACTAGCTGGTAGGGTTTCCAGCACTTGCAGTGTGTGGGGAGGGACGACATAGGAGGTGAGAGAGCCCGGAGAGGCGTGGACTGAATCCGGAGAGGATTAAGGTGTGATTGGCTAAAGAGGATTAAACCCACAGTCTGGTTGGCTGCACCTACACACCCTTCCACATATCTATGTGCATGTGTATGTATGAGAGAGAGAGAGTGTGTATGTGCATGCTCACAGAGTGACCTGTAACTGCTCAGCTCACATCTAGTACCAGAGAGTGCCAGTGAGATCCGGTGAGGGAGGGTGGGAGTGTGAAAGAAAGAGCGAGGGACAAAGAGTGGGTGCTCTGGGGAAAAAGGCACTGAAGAGCAGGGAGGTTCAGAAAAGGGGCATCTGCGGACGAAGGGAACCGGGGAAGTGCTACTGTACACGTGTACATCTGCAGCAGGACGTAAGACTCACTCATGCCATGATATTGCACCACACTTGCTTCTGGTCTGCTCTGTGACCTGCCACTGATCGTGTGTATGTTGTGTGTTTTTGCGCAGATGTTTGTGTTCACATTGTTAACATACTGTGCCTTCTTTAACTGCTTTTTATGAATGACTCTGAGCCAGGGGCGTTTCTCGACTACTTAAATTTAGAGAGGCACAGCTGTACCCTTCTGCTTGCCAAGCAGTCATGGGGGCACGACTCAGCATAAAAATACGCCTGTTAAATACTAAATAGATGAGGTGTTCTAACACTAAAGTGGGCGTTACTCTGCCATGGATTTACACTAATGCAACTGATGCCTTTGCTGGTTAATGAATGCCTGTGCTTTACTGATCTAATATGGTCTAAATACTTTTGGTAGGCTCTATGTTTATATGGCCAAAACATAGCTATGAGCTGTCATTACCCTTTTCTGCAGCATGGCTTACTTTCTTTTAAATATTTGCGAATGTCCATTATGCAAAAAAACCCAAAGTAACTGGCTCTGACCGAAAGCCTTCACTGCTTAAGCTTTTGGGGCGTTATGGGAAATGTAGTGCCTGTAGTGAATCTGTGTGGTGTGTCCTGTAGTTTTGCTCAGCAATCGAGAATAAAATTGACTTGTTACCACCGTGATTTTGGTCCGATGACGCCCCTGCTCTGTGCCCCATCTGAGCCTGAACAGTTGTTTACTTTGGCCATGCAGCGGCCCAATAGCAGCATGGAGTGAAATATTTATGCAGCCCACACCTTACGCTGTCATGTCTCAGGGAGGCTCCAAGATCGATGAGGCCTACTTCATTAGCTCTTGTGAGGGAGGATGATTAGGAGAGAGTGTGCGACTGTCAGATCCGGCAGCCGATCCTGCAGGGGTGTAATTAAACCTGCAGCAGTGCCGCCGTTCGCTCCCGACACGCACAGCATGGTCTATACTGTAGGGTAATTTGGCACAAATCCTGATTTTTGCATCTGCGTTTAACCACCTGGTTGTAAATATCCAGAATATAGAATCCCTTTGACATGTGATATTTAAACTGTGGGCTGGTTCCCCCTTGGGGAGCAGGTAAGCAGCTGGAGGCAGAATGTATGCGAGCCATGGGAAAGTCACATGTATGGGTTATGTATGGCTGCAAGAAACCTTTGGACCTGCATGAATTTCTGCTGTATGTACTAAGACAAAAAAGTCGCAACAACAAACACACTAACACACACAATTTCCATGTTTTTCTCTATGCATTCATTAATCGTTTCAAACAGCGTGAACCTCTGGGCTGTTGACTTCTTCAAAAGTTAGGTGTTCTAATTAATAAGATGTATAGGCTGTACAGGTGCCCAGTATTTAATAGGAGTGTAACGATACACACTGCTCATGATTTCAATTCCTGTGCTGAGGTCATGATTCGATTTTCTCACGATTATCGTGTTTACATTCGATAAAAGACATTTCTTGTTATTTCTGAAGTGTACACATGCAAAAAATGATGCAAATTTTCTTGTGTAAGTTCTCAAACAAAAGATACTCCCCTGCCATTAAAAGAAATGACTTCAAACTGAAAATTTTAAATTGTAAACAAAATGCTCTCTCATACCTTCATCAGATCTTATAACAAGATAACCCAGTGAAGGCATTCCTTTATTTCTGAAGAGTAACAATTTAAAATATGTACTTTTCTTGTATAAAAACAAACAAAACAAACTTGAATCCCCTGCAATTCAAAGAAATGAGGGGTTTTAAACAGTTTTAACAGTTTCCACCAACTTTAATAACTAAGCTCTATCTTAAATTGAAAATCAAAGTGAACAAGCTCACCCAAAATGGAATATATATGTCTGAGCATGATGTATGATTACCTAACCTAACCTGACAAAACCATAAATGTAGTGCAAGAACAAAGAAACGTATCCGACACGTAACCTTGGGTAATAAATTGCATTATAATACTTTTCTGTATGATTTTTAGTTTTAAGATGCTGGGCTTAAATTGACTTCAATGATAAAAAGATGTTGCTAAATGTGAAGAGAACAGCTGGAGTTAGAAATAACTTACCTCCATCAAGAAATTCCAGATGATCTTAAATATGCATGAAGGCAACAAAGGCATATCTGAAGCTCTGGATGTTCAGCATGACGGCACAGAAGGATGGCACCTCATTCCCACACCTTATTAACTCATTTTAGATCTCATTCCCACACCTTAATAAGTTGTGGCCACACCTTCATTTTATTAAGACAGGACATCACCAGCAGGACTCCAAACAAGTACTTGATTCACGTCATCGATTCATCATAGTGAACTTAAATGTAACTGGAGCCCAAAACGTTGACACAAAATGCAATGTATCAAATAACACCAGTTTAGTGGTTTCATCTCTGTCCGCCAGGGCTTCCTGTGCACGGTGCTTAGTCAGACGTTACATGATTAAATCACACTAACAACTCCGAGTAGAAAATCCTTCCCAGTCGGCCTAAATCTCTGGCTGCACAATGAGCCTTTTGTCACGCCAGTCTGAGAGAACTGCATCAACGCTAACAAAGGAGCTGAACACGAAGGCGGATCTACAGTGAATTATGAACTGAAACCCTGATATCTTCACATTAGTGACCTACTACAGCGTTTCTTTGCTTTGGCACTGAACTCCAACGTTCAATGCTAACAGTCTGTTATGCAGAGTGATGTGTGCAAGAAGATAAAGGCATAACTATGAAGTACTTGCATGCAAGTACGCAATACTATTTCATCATCATACAATAATACTTCATGGACCATAATTGCCAAACGCTGTATAAAACACCAGTCAAACATTCATTTTGACATCAAATCTCTCATCTAGCTTTTGTGTAAACAGAGTTTTGCAGCAGCTCCTCTTGAAACTAACTGAGATAATTTCAACTCAACTTACTAGAAAAACCTAGTGTTTGTCCTTAGTTATTAAACCAGTAAAAAAGCAGGAGAAATAGAGATACCATAGTAGCCATAGTTGTATTTAGCCGGAAAACCATGTGCTGGTAAAACTATGGTAGAGATACCATAGTGCCTCGATCCCGACCTCGGGCTCCTGTGTGAAGTTTGTATGTTCTCCCTGTGCGGGTGTATCGACATAACCTTGTTCCTGTCGAGATTAGCCACTGATGAGATGTAAAATAAATCACTTAAAAAACTCATTTTCCATACATTATAGATACTGTCCCATGGTAAAACCATGGTTTGTGATGAGGAGTATTGCACTGGCAGACCTTCTGACTTGCCTTCTAGAACATATCAGTATAATTTGCGCAATGTCTAATTATTAACTAGGGGAAAGTGTGAAACACAAGGCAGCACTGCTCATAGAAAAGCTAATAAACCAACCGAAAGCGTTTTGTCTTACATTGCGTAAAATATTGCACGCCAGTCGTGGTGCCTGTTCATAAGACTCTGCCTCTGATTTTTCTACAAACTGAAGAAAATGTGTTTATTTGAATCTATATAAGCGGATCACGTTCAAAGAATTTCAACTGTCAAGCATTTATGAACCTTAATTTATTTTTATTACCATTATTTTTCTTCAATGGTAACTCCTCATTCCTGTGGTTCCTTCTCATTGCGTAATATTTACACACAGCTCAGCAACATTGCACTGCATTTCTGGCTTATTAATTGATCAATAGCCTTATCTCAGAAATCAATGTCCCCGTTCTCTATTCAGGCCTTCAGGGGTTGGACAATACTAGACCTAGGGCTGTAGTCAAGACCACCATTGTCAAATCCAAGACCCAAACAGTCAATCAAGCCAAGTCAGGTCTGAGGCAGGAATGATTTTAAATGAAACTGAGTTTGAGTCAAAATGTTTCACTGAAGATTACACAGATCGACTTTGACCAGTGTAATAATAATAATAATAATAATAATAATAATAATAAGCTCCCCTGACAAAAATGAGTCATCTTGTGTTTAAGTTGGTAGTAACTTCAGATGGATTGCAGATGAGGATGAGGATGGAGGAGGATGATCGGGCTATAAACACCTGCGATGATATATAGATTGAGAAGAGGTGGTACAGTGCAGTGAATGTCTCATTCGATGTGTGGAAAATGGGTCGCAAAGCAGATTGGCTAAGAGGAGTGATTGCATTTGGGAGGGCCAAAGGCCAAAATCAGGAAGTAGCTGATTTTGCAGAAGTATCGAAGCATACGGTCTACAAGAAATACTCCATTTCCCGTTTCACCATTTGTAAGGCAGAATGACACGTGTGCTTTAGCTAAGAGAGTTTTTGAATGAAATAAATAAGTAAATAAAAGACAAAGCTGTATCATGTCTCCAACTCAACCAAATCTGAACCTCAGAAGCCCAAAGTCCAAGAGTGCAAACACTAATGATTCCAAGACATGTTTAGGACATCATAAAAAGGTTTCACAATCAGACTGGAGTACTGTAGCACTAAACCCTAGGTGTCAGTTATGGTCCCAAACAATTCCCTAAGACTTAAGATTGGGAGAATAGTATAATAAGGGGATTCTAATAAACAATAATTTGGTCTCTGAGACTATTTTGTGAGGGACACTTTTTGTTCCAGTGGTCATATGCTTTATGGAGACACAAAAAGCAGCAGTTTGTCTGTCACAAGGTATCGGTCATAAAGGCTTTCTGCTGAGTCATTTCTACCACATGTCATTTGTGATAACCTTAAATGTACCTGTTAACTCAAGATGTCATTCTACTGCATTTCCTGTAGGACAAACGTACTAAACAATGCATTTAATATGGATAGTGGCTCATTTTGCCCTCTACACAGTAGTGGCCTTAGACCTTTGGCTTTGGAGGGAATCATCAAATCAAAATAACAGTCTAAACTGACCTGGTGTTAAGTGGAAATGTGGGACCTCTTTAGGAACACAAATATAATAAATGATATAATAAAGCTACTACCTAATACTAATCTGATCTGCTCAGAGGTAAGATCCAGCAGCTGGAAACAGCAGTTCCTGATGACCTACGTTTGAACCCTGAGCTAGGTTTGTAACGTAAAGGTGGGATGGTGTGTTTATTAAACCTGTGATAGACTACTGACTGTCCCCAATTAAATCTGAACACTCCCAAGACCCTGACGAGGATCAATGGATAAAATGGGATACTGCTGTAGTTTCATACTAGGGGTATGGATGTGGCCAAAGTATATTCCCCCGTACAAAGAAAACAGATGGTAGTAGGTGGTAGTAACTTCAGGCTTCTGCAGATGGTGTTGCATGAGGCTGATCGGACTATAAAAACCTGCAGAGTGTGTGACGGGATTCATAGATTGAGAAGAGGTGGTACAGTGCAGTAAATGTCTTGTTTGATGCGTGGAAAATGTGTCACAAGCAACAACAGATGTTAATTATTGGCCGTGCCAAAGGTCATAGTGTGAAGGAACATTCAGGAGCAGACACACATCTGTACTGGCCCGCAACATCCCCTGAAGTGAATACTCTTGAAAATCTGTGGGACTACCTTGAACAACGAGTAAGACGCCAGGGAGGGCATCCTCAAAGTCTGGCCAAACTGCACAATTCTTTGATGCAAGAGTGGCTGAACATCGCCTACATCCAGAAGCTTGTTCAGTCCATGCCAAATTGAATCGCAGCTGTGGAGGTATTACATGCTATTAGATGCATTTCAGTCATGTGACTAACTTATTGACTAATTTATAGTTTTCCTGATACAGAATAGGTTTCACCATTTAACTTTGCTGACGTTTTGAATCAAGGTATATTTATACTTACAGTATTTTTCCAGCCGTGTCAGATTGATTGCCAGATAAATTGCTAATTCTTAGATGGTCTTTTATTTACTATTTACTATAAAACAGGGTCCACATGCAATGTTCTGCAACAATTACTTAATACCCGGAGACTCTACACTGCATCCATGTAATGTTTCAGCCAACAGGCAGTCGGACATGTTTGGTGTCAGACATTTGTGGTTTTGCACTCAAGCTACCAAATCGTGGAGTTTATAGCTTCTAGTTTAATGTCATGCAGTCAAATCCAGTTCAATCCAGTCCTGTTCACTCCAGTCCCTTCCTGTCCAGTCTACTCCAGTCTACTCCAGTCTCATCTTGTCCAGCCCTTGTCCTTTCCACTTCAGTCAAGTCCGCTCCAATCTATTCTATTACTATTACTATCCACATGCTTCTATTTTTTATTTTCATTTCATATTTGTGTACAGGTAGATATATAGATGTGCTTATACTGTATACAACTTATATACATCATCTATTTTATTTTCATTTAATTCTTGTCTTATCTAGACTCTACCAGGACAGCTGATAAAAAACATTTCCCTACAAGTTGTACCTGGTATAATTGTGTATGCGACAAATAAATATGTATCTTAATCTGCTTTTGTAAGTTCTTGCTTAAGTTAAGTTAGTACACAATAAATACTGTTAATATTAAGTGCGACAAACACAACAAGATGTTAATGCATTTATGTTACCTTTGATTTTTCTGATTGTGATTTTTCTGCAAGATTTTTCCTTTTGTTGTTGATTTTTGGTCTGTTTTTATTGGTTGCATAGTGGCTGCTGCATGTTTCCTCTCAGGTTACCAACACTAGCCTCATGGCTCCAGTGCAAAACTGATATTAAATATGTTTTGACTACATCTGGTACATTTGTGGAATGGGAAAAGATAACTATTTGTGTGTTTACATTCTAGGAAACTGTGGATTCAAGGTCATGTTTTGTCTTGGTAATCCATGGAATGCAATCTGAAGAATCCTTGACTGATCGTCTTATTTCCTTCTTTCTCTCTCCAGGTCTCTCACTCTGGTTCTTGAACTTGCCTTTAATCGCAGGAATGGAGTGCTGTTCGCTAACAGTGTGTGGTGTTTCTGCTGCGGTTCTGTTTGTCCTGTTTTACTGGATTTGGCCAGCTATGCAGCGTAATGCCTCTCTGGCACTGATATGGCACGACTTTGTCACTGAGCGACTCCGGGACAAGCTCAGCGGCACCACGCGACCTCAGGTGACTCGCTTTGCTTTCTTTAGAGGTTCCTGAAGTTACAGAACTCGCCAATTTAGCAAATAAACTGCTTTTCAAAAGTGATTTTTGCAGAATACGTGAACACGCATTAGTCTATGGGGCGTGTTAGATTTAGAGCTGGAGTCATGTTAATCACATGTTGATCTTTTTTTAAATGATTCAGTACAGAAGGACACACAAATTCCCTTCTCTATATTTGTCAAACAACATATAAGTCTTTTTGATCATTTGTATTTACATGATTGGTGGATACATTAACAAGTAAGGTCAGTCTAATACAGACCAAAAGCAAAGCATCTTGTTTTATCCCTGCTTTACCTGGTCAGCAAGCAGAATTCACTGGACGTAGACAGAGGTACACCCTACACAGGGTTCCATAAACATACCACACAACCTTAATCCAGGACTTGAACCCAGGCTCTCAGGGGGGAAACTGCCATTTCCAGTGGATGACTCTGACTCGTACTACTGGTCCAGTCAAGTCCAAACCAGCCTAACAGAATTATATCCAAGCCGATCCTGCCCAGTAGCTCCAGATCCAGTCCAAACTAGTTTAATGAATGAATCCAAGCCAATCCAGTTCAGTGCAGCCAAGTCAATCTTACACTACTCAAGTCCAAGCTATCCTATACATTCTGAGGCAATCAGATTCAAACTCAATCCAGTTTTTTCTCAACCAGTCCAATAAAAAACAAATCACTGAAGTTCTAGTCCAGTCCAGTCCAGTCCAGATCAGTCAATGGCGGGTCCGATTATATTTCATCCAGTCCCAGTCGGGATGTAGGTCCAGTTCCGTTCACTCTCAAATCCAAAGTCAATCAAGCCCAGTCGAATGAAATCAAATCCATTTCACATAAAACCATGGCACACAAATGTAGTCTAATCAAGTCCAGTGCAATCTGAATCAAGTTCTGTTCAAATACAGTCCAGTCCTGTTTAATCAGTCCAGTCTGAATCGAATTCAGCTTGTTCCAGCAGAACCTATGCCAGTTCACCCCACTTAAGTTCAGCCAAGTCCAGTGCAGTCCAGGCCATGTCACAGAAAACCAAACCAATACGATTACGTCCAATCAATCCAACTGAACTGCATCCAGTGCAGCCCCAACCAGTTTATTAAAGCAAATAAAACCCAGTTGAATCTAGTGAAGTCTACTCCAATCCAATTATATTATCCAGTCCAGTCAAACCCAACTGAATTAAAGCCAATCCCACCCAGTCCAGTCCAGTCCAGATGTTTCATAGTATTTGATGTGTCATCAAATACTATGAAACGTCTCGTATTATCCTGTCCAGTCTAGTCCAATAAAATACAATCCAATTCCAGTACTACTAACAATCACCTGAGCCTAGGACTAAATGTACATCCTGATGATTTTCTAATCATCTGTTTCATTCTGTGACAGCGCATTCTAAAAGCCGTGCAGAAGAACGGCACTAAAGGAGACCCCAAGAGCATCATCTCTGCCATCGACAACTATTGCAGACATTCAGAATGGGCCATGAACGTGGGAGATGAGAAAGGTGAAGACATGTCCGCCGTCTCTTCCTTTACCTCCCTCACATGTAGCTTGCCCTTTTCCTTCTGCTGTTTGTCCTGCGGCTCCTGTCTGTCTGTCACTTTCCCTTTCCTGATATCGACTGAAAGTCCTTCAGGCTGCTCGTGCTGTACGCTCATGAATGTGATGTAACAGCACTTGTGTTTCTGCAGGGTCGATGAGCTTTCTGCATAGCTGCACACACAAATGCACACACACACACACACACACGCAAATGTTTCTCTGTCATTGTGGGGACCTTCCACTGACATAATCATTACTGTAGCTAATTAATGCCACACCTACACCAAACCCTAACCTTAATCTTAGTAACCTAAAGCAAATCTTTTGGCTCTTTTGGTTTTTCAAAAGAAAGTTACATTTGATCTGAAAAAGCCGTTTTTGCTTGTTTACCAGCAAGATGTCCCCATAAGGTACAAAAATCCCAGACGTTTCTATCGTTGTGGGGACATTTGGTCCCCACAATGTAATATATAAATGGTACACACACACACTGCACAATTCATTACCATTTTACAGTTTTTCCTTGTGAGGACCAGCAAAATGTCTCGGAGGGTAAAAAATGTCATATCTGTCTATTCTTGTGAGGACATTTGGTCCTCACAATGATATATAAACTTCCTTACTACCACTTTAAACACACAAGATGACCTAATATTTTCTGGTGAGTATATTTAGACATTTAGAATTCATCCACTGGAACCTGATAAGAAAATGTAATGGAGTAAAAGTAGCATGTTACTATCCACCTCTGGATATGTTGGACCAGTTAGAGCTCGTAGCTCATGTGTTGGCTGGGAAGGGTTAAGTCCTGAAAAAAACATTGATAAGGCCAAATTGTGCTCCTGGTCAGCAGCGGTGGAATGCCAACAGACAGTGGCCTGAGAAGGGACAAACCGGCAACAAGGTGGTTAGGCTTCCTAAATCCTTGAGGGCAATGAAGACTAAGCCATATGGTCTGAGCTGACAGAAGGACTATGTTCAGCTAACATTAACATTTAAAGACTCTTTAGTTTTTATTGGAGATTAAACATGCTACTCTGTTTTTATTAAGACAAGTGTAAGGACACTGGCTGAATGGGAGTTTATTTGGGATCGAGCCACTGATTGATAATCAATAGCCAGGATTGACAGAGATGAATTGTGTAGAAAGAGCATTAATGATTTTTTCACTTCTGCCATCATCCACTCAATTGACTCCTTAACTGAACCATTCCTACTCTGATCTGTATGTGGGGCTGTGTGCAGGTTCCATTCTGGACTCTGTAGTGACCGAGGTGAATCCCAGCACTGCTCTGGAGCTGGGTACATACTGCGGATATTCCACACTGAGGATCGCCCGCTTGCTGGCCCCTGGCACCAAACTCATCACACTGGAGTTCGACCCCGCAAACGCCGCCATTGCCAGACAGATCATCGCCTACGCTGAGCTACAGGACAAGGTGTGTGTTTGAAAGAGAGGGACTATATATTACGTGATACAAGTCTTACAATCCAAGCCAATTTAAGGGTCTTGCTCAAGTAACACAACACTGACAGGTCTGACACTGTACGTTGATTGAGAGGTCCAGGGTCCGGGAGATCTTTGCCTGGAGGTAGATCAGTTCAGATTTTTCAGACTGAGCTTCAGACGGTGTTTTGCAATCTAGGAAGAGATATCAGAAAGGCAGTCATATACTTGTTTTGAAACTTGGAAGGTGGATGGTGGGAAAGAAAAGTCAAGTTGAGTATCTGCAATCTAGCCATGGGAGCCCAGTGGTTTAGTGTGGAGGGAGAACAGGAGTAGACCAAGAACCCCAAATCAGAGAAAGTATGGAAACTGCAATTAAAAAAACACTGTGTTTCTTACATTTACTTTGACTTTTATTTCATTGCAGCCAATATGAACCCGAGATATTTCATGTTTTGTCTGGTCAACTCCATTTCATTTGTTAATAAACATCCATTCCTGCATTTCAGGCCAGCAACACATTCCAAAAAAATGGGTACAGAGCAATTTAGAGCCAGTAATTAATTAAAAAAACTAAATAACGGTGTGTTTTCAAACAGGGGATGTCAACAGGTGGTTATAACCATGATTTGGTACAAAAGCACCAACCATGAGTCTTTGAGGAGTAAAGATGGCCAGAGGATCTCCAGTTTGTCAACAAATGTTATTAACAAATTAAATAAAGCTGACCAGAAAAAAAAATGAAATATCTTAGGTTCACACTGTCTGGAATTAAATAAAAATCAATCTAAGAAACACTGTTTTTACACGCATTTTCCATACCTTCCCAACCATATCTGATTTGAGGTTGTAAGGATGAGGAGAACAAGGCAAGTACATGGCCAAGAGTGGAGATTATCTAGAAGTGTACATGCACAATTAGAAACTCAAGCCATGGAAACGTGCCACAGTTTGATTTCAGAGAGGAAGCTAAAAAAGAGAACCAGCACACAGGATTAAAATCTCACATTGTGTTGCCAGTCTTGGCTAAAATCACCTAAAATTGGATTTTTGTTACTAACAGTCTTCTTGTTGATTTGTACTTTTTCCAGATCACCCTGGTGGAAGGTTCTTCAGGCGACTTGATTCCCGAAATGAAAAAGCGTTTCGGCATCACGACGTTTGACTTCATCTTTCTGGACCACTGGAAGGATCGCTACCTTCCAGATATTAAGCTGCTTGAGGTAAGAGGCTTTTTACCTACCATACTGGACATTATTTAAAGGGGTTGCTAATAAAAAATTCACATTCACAAATATTTATGGCCTCAAATTTACTCCATATGGGAAGATGCAATTTCTCGGTCAGCCTGGCACCGGGGAGCATGAGGCTGGGGGGTTCCGGCTCACCAGAGTTTTAACAACTGAATCCAGTATTTGCTTATCAGAGGTCACCACTTAAGCCGGCGGGATCGTCTTGTCCTCAGCACTTGTCACGCCTGTTGTTCTCCTGAACCTTATTCAGTGTTGTGAGGGTTTGCTTGTATCGTGTCGTTTGGAGACAGTGAATAGTGTGTGAGCTTGTTTGAACTTGCACTGTTCCTTTGATATCAGAGTGGCCTGTCAGTCAAGCCTCTTCTCCTTTGAGGTGAAAGTTATTTGTTCCTCGAGCAGAAGCACCACTGTATCTGAGTTCTCGTCAGTCTTTTCCCGTCCTCGCCGAGGCCTTCTTTCCTCCTTTTGATCTCCTGCTGGCATCATGCGAGATCATTTGTTTGGTTCTTGTCTTTGAGTCCCCAAAGTGCCTACTGGAATTATAATGCTTGATTATTTAGTTTTGTGTCCGGGTTTGTACTGGGGTTCTGAGGTCAATGTTGAAAATGTAATAGAAGAAGGAGGCATCATATATTTGGGATGCATCACAAATGGCATACTAAACAATAATGTTGTGGTATTCAAGTCCAGCCTCGGTCTCTTCTCCAGCTCAGTTTCTTCTCCGTCTCGACCTCATTTGGACTCGATCTTGTGTCGGTCAAACAAATACTTTTTCTTTTCCATTTTCTTCTTGTATGACGAGAAAAAAAATCTTAATCTTGTCTCGGTTTTGACTCGGACTTGACCACACTACTAAACAGCACAATCTTTTGCAAAATTGTGGGAACTCCTGGTCACACAACACATTTGAGTGAAATGAACACAACCTACAGAAAACATTTCTGCACATTTAAATAAACCAAGGGTCGTAGAGGGGTCTGGGACATATTCCGGAACTCACCCTGGATGGGATGCTAGAGCACATCAGGGATTGCTGTTGCAGCACCAGGGAATTACCCCATTGTCAAGGCTCCCCTCCCTCAGACACAACCAACTTATCTGGTGATCCCTGACCCTTTTGAAAGCCACTGTTGGGACATAAACCCGGTTCTCCATGGTGGTTGGCTCACAGATTGCTTCTGCATCACCCGAGCACCCTGCTTTATCATCTGGTATATCTAATATATGCCACGTCTACATTTGGTCCCTGCAATTTTTACTTTTCATGTTATTAACCATGCTTTTTCCTGCTCGTGATCGTTGGGGCTCCGGTGCATGCAAAAAGGGTGCAAAATGTGTTTTCTTGACCACACGAGCTTCTCTTGAACTGATTCAGCTGTTACAGCATTGAAAACTGCAGGGTTAGACGGGTTATAATGTACCTGCTGTGTTGTCCCCTTTGCCTCTCTACAGGAGTGTGGCCTTCTAAGAAAGGGCTCTGTGCTGCTGGCAGACAACGTGATCTGTCCTGGAGCTCCAGAATATCTGCAGTACGTGAGGAACAACCCTCGCTACAAGACCCAGTACTACCCAGCACACTTGGAGTACACCAAAGTGGAGGACGGCCTGGAAAAATCCACCTTCTTGGGATAAGGAGATGACGAAGCGAGTCCGATTCATACCTGCTTAATACCGAGGCGTATAGATGACCTGCTTCAGATCAGTGGATCGAAAGGAGTGAACATAACTGATACAGGGAACCATTAATAAGTCAAACAAGTTTCACTTTTCCATTAAGACTTAAAATGAATGCTTTAACCTTTGTAGAAATGTTCTTTGTAAATCATTTTTATTTTACTTATTTTAAGTCAAAAATATAAGGTGAACACAGGTTTTTGACTCTAGATGATGGTTAACCTCATGCATTTTCTATAGCTGTGAATTTCAATATGACACTGTGATAACATCTTTCCCCCAAATTAAAAAAGGTTACACAATACAGAATCTCAGTGCATCTTCTTTTTAAATGTACTCCATTTTACTTCTGCATTTTCCTTACTGAAATTCGTTAATCATAACGAAGTTCAAAACAAAGTTTCACCCAAACAATGAATTACATAACATATGACATTTCCACAGTATGATACCTGAGCAGAAAATATCAATTTCATTCATTACTCCATGCCAAAAAGCCATTTTTGTTCCATAACCTGCACGGCACATGTACGTACGCCATAAGTCTGTGTACAGTTAAAACTCTGAGCACGGTGCAGCTCAGTTCTACGATGACCCGCTGCTGAAGATCTTAGCCAGCAGCGACACGTTGGACTGGGCTTTCTGTTGGATTTTTTGGCTCTTCTCCTGAGCTTTCTGAAGGTCTTTCTTGGACAGGCCGGTCCTCTTCATGCGCTCCAGCCTGATCTCCTCCTCGGTGCGTCGCTGAGTGAAGTCCCAGCCCTTCTCCTCCACCGCCTCGCCCTTCTTCGCCCTCTTCTTCCTCAGCCTGTCCAGGGTCTGGCTCTTCTCCACGCTGGCCAGGTAGAAGTTGGTCTCGCGCTTCGCCTGGGAGATCTCCGTCCTCATGCGCTGCTGGTAGACCGTCTGCTCGTACGCCAGCCTCTCGCTCAGGTGGCACCACTGGAACCTGTGCAGGTACTGAGGCAAGACCACGGGCCACAATTATGGTCACCCAAAAATTCTTCGAAACAAAATGCAACTGAGGCCTTCATGCATTGTTTTATGAGCTTATCCTAGTCAGGGTCGAGGGAGAGCCGGTGCCTAGCCGGCGACACGGGGCATAAGGCAGGAACTACCATAGACAGGGCGCCAATCCATCGTAGGGCACACTCACATTAAGGGGCACTTTTGAAACGGTTTAATTACAATTAAATTCTTTCAAAATCCTACAATGTGATTTCCTGGAGTTTTTTTTCCTCATTTTGTCTCTCATAGTTGAAGTGTACCTATGATAAATTACAGACCTCTCTCATCTTTCTAAGTAGAAGAACTTGCACAATCAGTGGCTGACTAAATACTTTTGTGCCCCACTGTATGAGAGTTAAAAAATCCCTAGGGACCACAGTTGGAGAGTTTAAAAAAGTAGCACCTTGGGGTCACCGCGGCACATTACCGATAACTGTAACAACGACTGTGTGGCGGATTTGGCAACGGGTGTGGCTGAAGCACCTGAACTCTAAAGTTAGGTAGGGTGTTTAAATACTTTTGGCCATTTACTATGTCTAAGCAAACATCCTATTCCAAACCGTGTAACGCAGGAGTGAGTTGTGTCGTACTTTGATGCACCACAGGTCACTGCTGAAGTGGCTCCTCTTGCGATGGGTCATGGGCGTGTTGTGCAGAGACACTGCCACTCTCTTAGCGATGCGTTTGTCTCTGAACTCCACCCAACCCTCTACGTAGCTGGAGCCACGGTTCCCCGCTTTCCTCTTCTTTCTCTTAACCGAGCGATCTAGGAAGACCAAAGGCTGTTAAACTCCATGGACAGCTGTGTAAATGATATGAAGAGATGAATTTCTGACCGTAACCATCACATTTTACTAAAAAAAGATTCATTTCCACCCTCAAACATCTTGATGACAGAAGCAGAATGTCAAGAGATGGAGTGAGGGGCAAAAGAGAGTACATTTTCCTAAAATGTCATAGAACGTTTTTGTCCACAGATCATAGAAGCAGCATAACAGTGAGGCAAAAGTATCTAGAAGCAGCATCTTTAATCAGATTAGATTGGTATTTGGTATGTTCTCCATCTGCCGTAATGGCAGCGTGCCCTCGAGCTGCACGGGCTCCACGAGTTTGTATAAATACTAATGATCCATGTTACCCAGCATGATATCACAATAGTCCATCTCGTGATGTTACTAAACGCTCGACTTTGTCTTCAAGTGTCCCCATAAATGCGTAACGCTTAAAAGACCTTTTACATTTCAGTATCACATCAGTCACATGTGTTCGTACCTTCAGACTGGAGGAAGATCCTCCCGATCTCTCCGTACACCCCCAGCATGTTGCGTACATGTTTAGGCCTCAGTCTTGGTGGAATGTGTCCCAGATACACGATACCTGGCACAAGCTTTTTTCCCTTTGCTTTCTTGCCCTCATCTACCTGTTCTTCATCATCATCTTCGTCGTCATCATTCTCCTGGTCTGCATTTTCTCCATCGTTCTGACCGAGTCCTTTAAGCCCTTCTTTAGACGTCGGTTCTTCCTCATCTGACATGTCTGTGTCTGGATCCATTTCAATATTGTCCTCTTCTTTTCCCGCCATAACTCTCACACAGCCTAGTGACAAAGATCAACTGATTTTAAATTCAAATTTGAAAGAATCATTTACATATTTAAAATAACCCCTGCCCAGCTCTGCCATGGACTGGCAACCCATCCAGGGCTCGCTTACGCACGCGTTTTCTGGTGATAGGTGCCGGAGCCCTGCAAAGCATATCCTCCTAATTTAACCCTAAAACCTCTAAAGAGTTTGGACTCCACCAATCCACAGTCAGACAGATTGTGTACAAATGGAGGAAATTACAGACCATTGTTACCCTCCCCAGGAGTGAGATCACTCCAAGACCAAGGTCACAAAAGACCCCAGGGTAACTTCTAAGCAACTGAAGGCCTCTCTCCCATTGGCTAATGTTAATGTTCATGAGTCCACCATCAGAAGAACACTGAACAACAATGGTGTGCATGGCAGGGTTGCAAGGAGAAAGCCACTGCTCTCCAAAAAGAACATTGTTGCTCGTCTGCAGTTTGCTAAAGATCACGTGGACAAGCCAGAAGGCTATTGGAAAAACAATGTGGATGGATGAGACCAAAATAGAAATTTTCAGTTTAAATGAGACGTATTATGCCTGAAGAAAGGAAAAGACTGCATTCCTGCTCAAGAACTTTATCCAATCTGTAAAAATTGCTGATTTAATAACCATATAATCTGAATTACAACCTTTTAAGCAACACTGTAAAACAGTAACTATATTGGAATAACTTTATACTCGTTCATCCACTGAACTGCCCCATAATAGACACGTTTTAAACCATTACTCACTAAGATATAAAGTTTGATTGAATGCACCGCTGTATAGTTACAGGACGGCAGTCGCGTTATTCATGCTGGGCGTCAAAACAGAACAAAAAGGACAATTTATTAACACTAATTACACGTTCTTACCTTTCTTTGGTTCTATGCAGCGTGTCTTTCCATACGTGTACCGCTACAAAAAGGAATTATCTACGATAAACAACAGAACAGCCCTTTACGTTATACCACTAAACTACACATGGAGCGGCGCGTATCTCTGACGCAATATTAAAGCGCCCGAAAGGCTGAACGTTAAAGAGACACGGGTCCGATTTCAATACAACACCTGTACAGAGTTTATCAGCCCGTCCCTGCAACAGCAACCCCTACCCCGCTACCCGGCCCTGCGACGGGCTGTACATGCGCGCCTGCGCCCTGTGAATTAGATCAATAAATCAACGTTTGCATGGATTTAATTCTTTATTTTAATGGTGCATAATATCTAAGAATACATTCATATTTTTAGGAATACGCTTCATTCTTCTTATAATCTGATACCTTATGATCTTAAAGTTTAATCAGGTCATTCACATCCTTTGCCTAAATTGAATAATTTACTCTAATACACGCACTGGAAAAATGGATAGGCTGCATTACATGTGAATGGCCACAGCATGGCGCTGTTTCACTGAAACATCGTCAAAACTGAAATAGAAACGATTGCAAATAAAAATAATACGCGCATACAGAGATAAATTCAGTACAACAGTTTACATTCGATATTTTTAAATTATAATATAGAATATAATGATAGTATGTATGCCATTCTGCTCGTTTAAATTAATTCACGTGTATTCTTTCTAAACAAAACTAAGGATTGGCTGTACTACCTCGAAATGACCACACAACGGCGTTGTTGTCACACTTTTTTGAATGGACAACGGTCAGTTTTGGCGGGAGTGAGACTGTGTGACTGACAATCGTTCTATTTACACGGTTAAAAAGTGCTCAAACAGAATGTATACAGGAATACAACTCTTATACGGGTATACATATTTTATTTCCTATCGAAAACGTATTATTATCATGAGAATTTATGTAAATTGGACCACTCTTTGCATTTAAGGTGTAAAAGAGTCTTAGTTTGCCTGACTCAATCTACTGAACAGAAAAACAGGGGTCAAACCAGTAAATAACCAGTAAATACTGACATATGGGATTAACGTGACTTTCTCACAGTGAACAAATGAAACCAGTAAATCCAGATCGTTATCTTTTCTTTGCTATTTCTGTTTCTATTTCTATTTCTGTTTCTATTTCTAGTTCTAAGTAATTCGCCCCCACATAGTTTCACTATCACGACTGTTGTTTATGTAATGTATTGATATCTTTCCAAAGTCTGTTTAAAGAAAATGAAGTAAATCAGATAATATACACACTGCTCAAAAAAATAAAGGGAACACTCAATAACAATCCAGATCTGAATGAATGAAATATTCTCATTGAATACTTCGTTCTGTACAAAGTTTGAATGTGCTGACAAACAAAAATCACACAAAAATCATCAATGGAAATCAAATGTATTAACCAATGGAGGCCTGGATTTAGAGTCACATACAAAATTAAAGTGGATAAAACACACTACAGGCTGATCCAACTTTGATGTAATGTCCTTAAAACAAGTAAAAAATGAGGGCTCAGTATTGTGTGTGGCCTCCATGTGCCTGTATGACCTCCCTACAATGCCTGGGCATGCTCCTGATGAGGTGGCTGGATGGTCTCCTGAGGGATCCTCCTCCCAGACGTGGAACTAAAGCATCCGCCAACTCCTGGACAGTCTGTGGTGCAACCTGACGTTGGTGGATGGAGCGAGACATGTCCCAGATGTGCTCTATCAGATTCAACGGCCAGTCCATAGCTTCAGTGCCTTCATCTTGCAGGAACTGCTGACACACTCCAGCCACATGAGGTCTAGCATTGTCCTGCATTAGGAGGAACCCAGGGCCAACCGCACCCAGCATATGGTCCCTCACAAGGGGTTTGAGGATCTCATCTCGGTACCTACCTAATGGCAGTTCAGGCTACCTCTGGCGAGCACATGGAGGGCTGTGCGACCCTCCAAAGAAATGCAAACCCCACCACCATTACTGACCCACTGCCAAACCGGTCATGCTGAAGGATGGTTGCAGGGCAGCAGATTGCTCTCCAAACGGCGTCTCCCCCGACTGTCACATCTGTCACATGCTCAGTGTGAACCTGCTTTCATCTGTGAAGAGCCGAGGGGCACCAGTGGCGAATTTGCCAATCCTGGTGTTCTCTGGCAAATGCTAAAGCGTCCTGCACAGTGTGTGGGCTGTGAGCACAACCCCAACCCCCATCTGTGGACGTCGGGCCCTCATACCATCCTCATGGAGTCGGTTTCTAACCGTTTGTGTGCAGACACATGCACATTTTGTGGCCTGTTTGGAGGTCATTTTGCAGGGCTCTGGCAGTGTTTCCTCCTGTTTTCCTCCTTGCCCACAAAGGCGGAGGTAGCGGTCCTGCTGCTGGGTTGTTGCCCCTCCTACGGCCTCCTCCACGTTCTCTCCTGGTGTACTTGCCTGTCTCCTGGTAGCGCCCTCCAGCCTCTGGACACTACGCTGACAGGGACACAGCAAAACCTTCTTGCCACAGCTCGCATTGATGTGGCCATCATGGATGAGCTGCACTACCTGAGGCACTTGTATGGGTTGTAGAGTCCGTGTCATGCTACCACGAGTGTGAAAGCACCCCCAACATTCAAAAGTGTGACCAAAACATCAGCCAGAAAGCATAGGTACTGAGAAATGGTTCTGTGGTCCCCACCTGCAGAACCACTCCTTTATTGAGTGTGTTCTTTCTAAATTGACAATAATTCCCACCTGTTGTCTATTCCAATTTTTGCACAACAGCATGTGGAAATTGATTGTCAATCAGTGTGTTGCTTCCCAAGTGGAACAGTTTTGATTTCACAGAAGTTTGATTTACTTGGAGTTATATTGTGTTGTTTAAGTGTTCCCTTTATTTTTTTGAGCAGCGTAAATATCACTCACTCACTTTCCATAACCTCTTACCTCAATTCAGAATTGTGGGGCTGGAGGGGGAGCTATCCGTCAGCACAGGGGTAAAAACCCATCAGATGGCACATGCACGCACACACACAAAATTCACACACTCACAGTGGGACACTTTAGAGATGGCAGTGGGCAGTCCAGATCTCAAATCCATATCTCATGTACAGTGGTGCTTGAAAGTTTGTTGAATCCTTTAGAATTTTCTTATATTTCTGCATAAATATGACCTAAAAAACATCATCAGATTTTCACACAAGTCCCCTAAAGTGGATTAAAGAGAACCCAGTTAAAAACAAATGAGACAAAAATATTATACTGAAGATTTATTATTACATATTAGTAAGTGGCAAAGGGTATGTGAACCCCTAGGATTAGCAGTTAATTTGGTGAAATTAGAGACAGGAGTTTCAATCAATGGGATGACAATCAGGTGTGAGTGAGCACAAGTCTGCGCTTCACAACACATTTGTGGAAGTGTATCATGACACCAACACAGGAGATTTCTGAGGACCTCAGAAAAAGAGCTGTTGATGCTCATCAGGCTGGAAAGGGTTACAAAACCATCTGTAAAGAGTTTGGACTCCAGCAATCCACAGTCAGACAGATTGCGTACAAATGGAGGAAATTCAAGACCATTATTACCCTCCCCAGGAGTGGTCGACCAACAAAGATCACTCCAAGAGCAAGGCATGTAATAGTTGTCGAGGTCACAAAGGACCCCAGGGTAACTTCTAAGCAACTGAAGGCTTCTCTCACATTGGCTAATGTTAATGTTCATGAGTCCACCATCAGAAGAACACTGAATAACAATGGTGTTCATGTCAGGGTTGCAAGGAGAAAGCGACTGATCTCCAAAAAGAACATTGCAGAAATGCTTTTTACGGAGCCACTCCTTTGTTGCCCGATTGGTGTGTTTGGGATCATTGTCAGTTGGAAGACCCAGCCACGTTCCATCTTCAATACTCTCACTGATGGAAGGAGTTTGGTTTTGGCTTAAAATCTCACGATACATGTCCTTTGTTCATTCTTTCCCTTAACACGGATCAGTCCCCCGTCTTGTCCCCTTCGCAGAAAAACAGCCCCAAAGCATGATGTTTTCCACCCCCATGCTTCACAGTAGGTAATTGGTGTTCTTGGGATGCAACTCAGCATTCTTCTTCCTCCAAACACGGCGAGTTGAGTTTTTTTTATCGAAAAGGTCTATTTTGGTTTCATCTGACCACATGATAATTCTCCCAATCCTCTTCTGGATCATCCATATGCCTCTCTGGCAAACTTCAGATGGCCTGGACATGTACTGGCTTAAGCAGGGGGGCACGCCTGGCCCTGCAGGATCTGAGTCCCTCTCGGCGTAGTGTGTTACTGATGGTAGCCTTTGTTACTTTGGTCCCAGCCTCTCCTGCAGGTCATTCATCAGTTCTCATGATCCATTTTTGACCCTACAGGATGAGATCTTGCGTGGAGCCCCAGATCGAGGGAGATTATCAATGGTCTTATATGTCTTCCCTTTTCTTACAATTGCTCCCACATTTTTTTTATTCACACCAACCTGCTTGCCTATTGTAGATTCACTCTTCCCAGCCTGGTGTCCTTCGACAGCTCTTTGGTCTTGGCCATGGTTGAGTTTGGAGTCTGACTGTTGGAGCCTGTGGACAGGTGTCTTTTATACAGATAACGAGGTCAAACAGGTGCCATTAATACAGGTAACGAGTGGAGGACAGAAGAGCTTTCTAAAGAAGTTGTTACAGGTCTGTGAGAGCCAGAAATCTTGCTTGTTTGTGGGTGACCAAATACTTCTTTTCCACCATGATTTACAATTAAATTCTTTAAAAATCCTACAATGTGATTTCCTGGATTTTTTTTCTCATTTTGTCTCTCATAGTTGAAGTGTAGCTATGATGGAAATTACAGACCTCTCTCATCTTTCTAAGTAGGAGAACTTGCATAATCTGTGGCTGACTAAATACTTTTTTGCTTCACTGTATATACACACACACACACACACATTATATGCTGTATAGCTTGCACATGAATAAAGATTACTATTTAGCACTATAAGTAACAGTTATCTTATCCGCTAACACTTTATCAGATTGCAAATAAACCATTTATCCATAACGATTAAATAACAATTATAATAACGTCTCTAAAACACTGATGTTACTGATTTATAGACCCTAATTCGTTATTGTTACTTGTTTTCCTGATTAAAACTATTTTTTAACCCAAATTCATGTTATAATCTTTTTGTTTAGTGTTAAAATTGATGTTAAATGTTTACATAAACTAATACTACTGAAAAGTTTAAAATGTAGAAATTATTAGCTTACCTTAAATTATTAACTATTTATAAAATGTATTACAAGAAATACAACATGGTATTAATATGAAAAAAAAAAAACAATCATCCTGAGGAGCACTATTTGCTCTAAACTGAACCATCATAAGACACATAAGTTCTCTGTGTCTCAAGACAATGTCATGTCTTGAAGTCACGCCTTGTCTTCAAGACACACAAAATTATTACTTCCATGTTTTAAGACATTTACTTTCATGTCTCAACACAGAGAGATACGAGATACGAGAGACGTCTTTGTATAACCAAATGTCTCAAAACATCTTATCTAAGCCTGTCAAGACGTCTTAAGGCGCAGTCAGTGAGTATTTATTTAATATAATTTATTTTGTGAATTTAATTTTCAAAACTCAGGTATAACGTGCATGTAAAATCTAATTATTTTTATTGTTACTTGTTTTCCTGAATACAACTCTTTTAAAACCAAATTCATGTCAAAACTTTTTTGTTTCGTGTTAAAACTGATGATAATATTTACATGAAGTAATACTTCTGAAATGTTTCAAAACTGTAGAATTAGTATAAGGTAGTATTAGACCACCTTAAATGTTTATTCATTCATTCATTTTCTTGTCTGCCTAATCCTGGTCAGGGTGACGACCTGACCTAGCAGTTGGCACACAATATGAAAAAAAAAAACAAATCTTAAGAGGTACTATATAGCTTCGGCTTTAAAATATATTTAGCTTGCCTAAAGGGACTGTGGTGTCCTAGTGGTTAAGGTACAGGATGCTGGATCAGAAGCTCCTGGGTTCAAATCCCACCTTCAAGCTGCCACTGTTGGGTCCTTGAGCAAGACCCTTAACCCACATTTGCTTAGACTATAAGACAGTGTCAGTGGTAAGTCGCTCTGGATAAGGATGTCTGCTTTTTTTTATATAAATTTAATGTAAATGGACTATGAACCAGAGGTCCCAGCACTACCAAGTTACCACAGAACAATGTTCTTGTGCACTGTAAGATTGCATCACTTGTAAGTCACTCTGAATAAGACTGTTTGCTAGCTGAGTAGAGAGGAGGTCGAGAAGGAATAAAAATCTCATACGTTTCAACAAACACCTTACGACTGTGCTCGCGTAGTGGTTAAGATACTGGACTATGGGTTACAAGGGCTAGGGTTCAAATCCCCCCTCCGCTGCCACTGTTGGGCTCACAGTTGCTTGGATGGTAAGACTGTATCAGTTGTAAGTCGCTCTGGATAAGGGCATCTGCTAAATGACATAAATGTAAATGTAGTTGTGTCAGAATGCCCTTATTTATTTTGAACACTACATATACAAAACACTGCCTAATATTAAACAACAGCAGTGTAGATTGGCAAACTACTGGACAATATGTATTTTATCACTTCTTCTGCCTCATGATTTGATCTCCTCATGCTTCAAGTCATTCAGCTCATGAATATTATAGGCTACTATGAACATATTGATTCAGCTCATAAATGAGCTGATTTAGTAAGGTAATAAAGTAGTTAATCCACCAAGCAACAATAAATGTCTCAATTTACAGTCATACTTGGAATCTGCAGCATGGTTAATTATGGCGTAAAGGTGAATTTCCAGGGTACTGACAATTGGCAGCAGATGGTGTTAACAGGTGGGAGGACAGGTCCTGCAGGTGCCCTGTGCATGAAAGCACATTCTCTAACAAGTGTATAATTTCTGGGGGGTGAGGAAGTCACCAGACGTGATTCACAACATAAGCATCGCTGAAACTTTACACTGTAAATATTCTGCAAACTGCAAGTCTAAATCCTCACATGCCTCAAAAGACACAGATGTGACATTATGTACGTGCATCTTAATATAAAAATGCCATAGATCTGTATCAAATTCAGTTTTTCTTGAGTAACAAATACAAGGTATGGAAGATACAGCTTTTATTGGTGACATTTGTCTATGACAGGTACATGGGTGTCTGGATCCCTTTATTTCTACACTCATTGTTCATTTTTTCAGTTCCACTTACCCTATAGAAGCACTTTGTAGTTCTATAATTACAGACTGTAGTCCATCTGTTTCTCTACATCCTTTGTTCGTCAACTGTACTCTATTCTCTAAAGGTCAGGGCCCTCACAGGACCAGCACAGATCAAGGACTGTTTGGCTGGTGGATCATTCTCAGCACTGCAGTCACACTGATGTGGTAGTGGTGTGTTAGTGTGTGTTGTGCTGGTACAAGTGGATCAGACACAGTCGGTTTTCCTCACTCTGCATCATTAGACACATCTAAGATACTGTTCCACCTTGTAGATGTAAAGTCAGAGACTGTAGCTCATCTGTTGTTGTACAGTTTGTGTTAGTCATCCTCTAAACCTTCATCAGTGCTCACAGGACGCTGCCTACAAGATGCTGATGGCTGGACATTTTTGGTTGGTGGACTATTTTCAGTCTGACAGTTCTTGTTTTTATTCTTATACAATGGAAAAACAATCTTAATCTGGTCTCAGTCTTGTCTTTGGCTTGGCCACTTATGCTCTCAGTCTAGACTCGGATTCGACTCCTAAAAGTCTTGATTCACACTCTATGTGTCCTGGTCTTGATCTTGACTAGGACTCGGCTCTAGCAGTCTTGACTACAACACAACTATAGCTAGTGTAAACAACCAATTCGAATGCATGTTTTGCTCAATAGTGGATATAGTTGCTCCTGCTAGGGTCAAATGCATTAGAGAAAAAAGGCTAGCACCATAATGACACCACCCGTAACTTAAAGCAAACAGCATGGAGTTTAGAATGCAAATGATGACTTAATAAATTGGAGGTATTTAAGATTGCTTGGAGGGATAGCATGGCAGAGTATAAGCATGCCCTCACTAAGGCTAAGGCTGCATATTTTTCCTCAATCATAGAGAAAAATAAGAATAATCCTAGATGTCTCTTTAATACAGTCTCCAGATTAACTCAAAACCCTACAGAAAGTGATTCTCACGTTCCGCTTAATTTTAACAATAATGATTTCATGACTTTCTTTAATGATAGAAAATAGAAGACATTAGGCATAAAACTCGATTCTCATCACATCACCAAACTATTCAGCGACCTTCCAGATGCAGCACTAGTGAAGACATCTGTTTAATGAGCTGTAAATCAAGATTAGATTCCTTTACCCCAATTACTAATACTGAACTATCCACACTGATCAGCTCATCTAAGTCATCAACATGCTTATTTGATCCAATTCCTACACGTTTACTCAAAGAGTTGATACCTGGTATTATAGAGTCAGTGTTAGTTATTTGAAATTCATCCCTTACCTTAGGTTATGTGCCCTAATCCTTTAAGCGTGCTGTTATTAAACCACTGATTAAAAAATCCAATCTTGACCCTTGTGTGATATCTAATTATAGACCAATTTCCAATCTACCGTTTCGCTCCAAAATCTTAGAAAAAGCCGTCTATCAGCAGCTCTGCAGTTACCTCCAAAGGAATGGTGTTTATGAAACATTTCTGTCTGGCTTCAGGCCCCATCACAGTACTGAAAGAGCTTTAATTAAGGTACTAAATGATTTATTAATGTCCTCAGATAATGGATGTGTTTCTTTTCTTGTTCTGT
>JAJAGP010005826.1:0-28360 GCA_025084515.1 Ancistrus triradiatus | reverse complement strand
CCAACTGCTGAGACTGAAGAAGTCACTTAGATGAGTGACGAAACGTTTCTCCAATAAAATCTATGTCCAGATGAACAGATTCAACTTCTTGGATTTTCTTACCTGGATCATTGAGCATGCATCAAGACATTCTGGAATTTGTTGCAGAATCTCCTCTCTCTTAGTGTTTGAGTCCATCTTAGTGCTGCAAATTGACTCATGAGTCATCCGCACAGTTTGTGTCTGTCCCTGTCCTTGAGCAGAAATCATAATCTTAATAAATCGGTGATCTTCACTCCTCCACATGGCAATATTCTCTTTCAATGGCACAAAAACAGCATCCTCTGCTTCTGCCATCATTCCTCCTATATGCTTCTGCTCATAGTCCTCAGACACTAACAAAGTCACATACTCTTCTCAATATCAAACTCTTTATGCATATAATCGTCTCTCTCAATCTTCATAGCTGCTCCTTGTGGTCCCAGAAGAGTACAGCACAAACTGAGTTGAACTTGCTTTGGTTGACGACTCACCCACTACTCTGAGTTTGATTGTGCAGCATTCTTGAAATACTTAAGCATGCAGTGAAATGGATACTCCGGAAGCTTTGCATCTGGCAAGTTTGCTACCATAAACTTCTCCCACAACTTAGCTGGTTCCAAAAAATCTGCACTAAGATTTCCAATCCAAAATACTGAAGAAGCTTCAGCCACTGTTGTCATCAATAATTGGTGAATAATCTCATTCGGCATCTCTTCCCAAAAGTGCAATTGGTGTATGTTCTGATACCAATATGGGTATTGTGGTCTTCAGATTTTTATATCAGCGCTCATCTGGTTCTGTGAGAGAAATCAGCTGTTTCACTCCCTCAAACCCGATTGTCCAAATCCATTGACCAGACAAGGGGAGATGTAAAGCATCTTCAGGCCGAATGCGGGTGAAAGCAGCTCCGCTATCCGCCATCACTTCCAATGGTCGATTATTTACTTTCATTTCTATTGTTGGATCTCTCTCCGGCCTTGATGCTACCAGCTGACACACCCCTCTCGAGTTCTCTGGTCACCTCTAGAACCCTGGTTCCGGGCCCCTATAAGGGTTCACCGGTCCCAAGAATGGCCTTGGTTGGCCTCTGAATCTTCCTCTGAATCCTCCTCTGAAATGTCTTCCTGGCCTGTTGCATTCACGGGCAAAATGACCAAACTGTCCACAATTATAACACAATTCTGAAAACTGTTAAAAATTTGTATTAAACATTCTTAGTCTTCTTAAATTCCTTGACCTCTTCCTCATTTATTATGTGATAATTGTCCTCCTGACTGATCACTGAGAGCTGAGGATAAATTTCCTTAAACTTCACATCCTTCTCATAAGGTGGGGGTTTCTTTACTGCGTCCATATGTGAGAAAGATACATTAATTTCTGCCATTAGTTTTCTATTTCTTTCACATTTTTTCCTATTTCTTCTGCATATCTATCTGTCTTGTCCTTAGCATCTTTTATCAATTTCTGTCCCTCATTTTCAAACAACTGGAGAATACCAATGCCACGCTGCACCTGCACATCTGCTCACCACGCCCACCTTCATGCACCTTCCACCGCGCTCGTACACATTCTAACTACCTTCTCTCTCCCCCTCCTTCAATCACCCGCACCTGCCTCTTGTTTCCAGCACATTCCAGCTCACTATAAATACCACTCACCTCCACAGACTCTTCGCTGAGTCTCGTGGTTCGTACCGCGTCTCTCCAGCTCTCACACAATTGCTTCCCATGCCTTTTATTCTATCGCCTACCTATCCTACCTAGTCCTCTCCTAGTCTAATCCTACCTTTTCCTCATTCTATCGTTCTTCTCTCTAGATCTCGCTCGCCTTCTATAGTTTATCGAAAGCCTTTAGTTATCGTTCTACTTACCTTATTTCTCCGTTCGTCACTCAATAATCCGTTGCGTTCACGTATCACGTTTATTGGTTCCATTGTCGTTTTTGTTAATAAACGCCGCCTTGTTCAGTTCCACTCCTGCGTGTGTCTCTGCTGTTGTACAGCCGGCGTCACAACCAAGTTCTTCTTGTCTCTGTTATTCACATTTTTCTCACTTTCCACCTTTCTTTTGGTCTATATTAATTCATATTCCCTGAATTAATAAACATATTAACTGATCAGTACATTGCCAAGCCTCTCTTTTAAATCACTACAGCATCTAACATTTCACTCTGTTAACCCCGATTTGAAAAATATTTTTATAATGGCCTATAAGTGACTATACGTATTTAAGCACACTAAATGTGTATCCACAATAATGATTATACCTCAGCATACATGCCGGTATTGTTAGGAGTCGTGCTGATCCCCGTCTTATGACGCTTGGGGTCAGCGTTGACTAGTGTTTTGGTCTGGGAATGCTCAGGGGCAATCGCGCATGCATGAGCGCTTGTTTAAGCGTTAATTGCACGATTAGCGACACCTGCTGGCTCATGTATATAAATGCACCCTTGAGCTCAGTCCGGCATCACGTCGTCAATTTGTATTGGTACATCATCCGGCTCGTCGTTGTGCCTGTTAGGGACAGTTTGGTATCTGGCGATTTGTAGATCATCAGCAATTGGCAGTCAGGAGGCTGGTGGTAACCAGTAGGGTGTAGATGATGGTGCAGGGCAAGTTATCCCACTATTTGTCTCCCGGTTGCCGTCTCCTTGGCGGTGTTGGGTGGCTCGCTGTGGCGAGGTGCGCTCCCCCCTTCTCCCTGACACGTCTTCAGCTTTAGGGCTTTTCAAGCCGCCCCTCATTCATCGCAACTTAGGGAAGTAAACAATAGCTCAAGTACACAATCCAACTACAACCTGCTCGTATCTGGTGTTTTTTTTTTTTTTTAAATGGTGGATATGCAATTTTACTCACCCAAGTGCTGGGTGAAGAGGTGAGTCTTTAGTCGCCTCTTGAAGACAGCAAGAGACTCAGCCATATGGACATCCAGTGGAAGTTCATTCCACCACCTGAGTGCCAGGACGGAGAACAGTCTTGAAGCTTGTCTTCCTTTAATCTTACGTGGAGGCTCCAGTTGGGCCAAGCTCGTATCTCGGTGGGTGCGAGGTACAGAACGTGGTTTGATCAGAGCTTTTAGGTAAGATGGCGCTGTTCCATTCTTGGCTTTGTAGGTGAGCGTCAAGGTTTTGTATCTGACGTGGGCAGCTACAGGGAGCCAGTGAAGTGAATGGAGCAGTGGGGTGACATGAGAAAACTTGGGAAGATTGAAAACCAGACGAGCCGCTGCATTCTGAATCAGTTGCAGGGGTCTGATTGTATGCATTGGAAGACCAGCCAGAAGAGCATTGCAGTAATCTAGTTTTGTTATAACAAGAGACTGGACAAGCACTTGGGTGGCTTCTCTGGAAATGAAGGGTCGGATTCTCCTGATATTGTAGAGAGGTATCTGCATGACTGGGTCAGTTTGGAAATATGAGCAGAGAAGCTCAGTTGGTTATCAAAGATCATTCCGAGGTTTCTTGTGTTCTCAGAAGGTGTGATGGAGGAGTTCATCTAGGAGATGGCAAGATCTTGATAAGGGGACCCCTCTGCAAGAATGAAAAGCAGTTCTGTTTTGCTGTGGTTTAGCTTCAAATGATGAGCTGACATCCACGATGAGATGCTCTCCAGACATGCTGAGATACGTGTGGAGACCTGTACATCTGTTGGATCAAAAGAGAAAATGAGCTGAGTACCATCAGCATAACAGTGATAAGAGAAGCCATGAGAGGTTATGACTTCACCAAGAAAACGAGTGTAGAGAGAGAAAAGAAGAGGTCCCAGAACTGAGCCTTGTGGAACTCCAGTTGTAAGAGCACGTGGTGCAGATATAGAGCCTCTCCATGATACCTGATAAGATCGTCCCCCCAGGTAAGATGTAAGCCACTGCCAAGCAGAGCCTGTGATTCCAAGACTGGAGAGGACAGAAAGGAGAATCTTATGGTCAACTGTGTCAAAGATACACAGCTGTACATATCAGCCAAACCTAATGACAGCCTTACAATCAACAAAATTGAGGACTGTGTAAAGGAAATAAAAGATTGGATGTTATTTAATTTTCTCTTACTTAACTCCGATAAAACTGAGGTTCTATTAGTGGGACCCAAGGCTGTGAGAGACAGGTTAGCTACATCTATCCTAAATCTAGATTGGCCTGTCCAGTATTGCCCAGTCCGTCTGTAAAAAAAACTTAGGGGTCACATTTGATTCAGATCTCTCCTTGAATGCGCACATTAGCCAGCATCACTCGAATTGCTTTCTTTCAATTACGTAATATCGCTAAACTTAGAAATATCCTCTCTTTTAATGATGCAGAAAAACTTGTTGTTCATGCGTTTATAACCTCAAGGTTGGATTACCTTAACGCCCTTACTTACTGGGATGCTCTAGTAAAAAATCTATAAATAAACTTCAGTTAGTTCAAAACGCAGCTGCCCGAGTGCTAAGTCGAACTAGAAAAATTTGAATCATATCACTCCTGTTCTATCATCACTGCACTGGTTACCAGTCAAATTCCGCATTGATTACAAGATACTTCTTATAACTTATAAAGCTCTACATGGTTTGTGGCCCCACATTATCTGAGTGGACCTCTTAGAGTTTTTTAATCAAAACTCGTCTACTTCGTTCGCAGGGTGGGCAGGACTTCTTTTAGTTCCCAGAATTAAAAAAGTCACAGCAGGGGGAAAGGCTTTCTCATACATTGGCCCCCACCCAACTATGGAATAAAACTCCCACTTTAGTTCGAGACTCAGACACTCTCCAAAGTTTGAGTGTCGAGTGTGGGCGGTCTGGCTGAACTGGGCATCGGTCCTCGTGATCTTGACTCATGCATCCTTGCCTTAGAATAAGGGCAGGAGCTGGGGATTCATAGTCAAAGAGTCTTATGGTGATCAGAGACGTTGGGTTGCTGTCCCTTCTGCCTCTCGTGGGGTTGCCAAATGTCTCATGTGATCCCTCTTGGCTGTGTTTTTCCTACAGTTCTCCTCTTTCTAGCTATGCTGCTATAGCTAATGCTGGCGGGTTCTCATGCTACAACCACCCATGGCATCAGTGATTGTTAATAGACCACTGTGCTCTTAATCAATAACTAATCACTTAAATGCCAATAACAACCACTTAATGCCAATGTGCAAACTTCACATTTTATTCAAACTTTGACTCCATGACTTTAGTTTCGCTCTTAGATTTATCATCTACGCCGCCAAAGGAGGTTGGGTCCCTTTTTGAGTCTTGGTTCTCCCAAGGTTTCTTCCTATAACACTCAGGGAGTTTTTCCTTTCCACTGTCGCCCTAGGCTTGCTCAATTTGGGATTGGACGTAGTTATTAGGAGATAATCTAAACTTGTAAAGTTGCTTTGAGACAATGCTCCATTGTAAAAAGCGCTATATAAATAGATCTGACTTGACTTGACTTGACTCAAAGGCAGCCGAGAGGTCAAGAAGGATCATAACCGATGAAAGTCTGGAGTCGTTGTGGGAGTCAGTGTGATTCACTTTCGTGAAACTGAGTCCTGTGTTTGGTTTAAACTGATGATAGAACCCAGGGTTTGATCCTCAGCCACCGCTTTTGTTTTTCTTTTGTGGTTTTATGTATTTTCTTTTCGTTTAGTTATATTTTGGTTCACTATTTCCATCTGGAGCTGCAATTGGGTCCATAAAAACCCTTATATTTTTAATTTTCATTTTTAATATGGCGAATCGTAATAGCTATTTGTTAAAAGAGTTTATGGACAAAACCGCGTTGGCCTTGATCAGACGAATCCAGCAGACAGGAAAGTCAGCAACCTTCAATCCACGTGATGCACTGGCCAGCTTCCCATCTGCACTTCCACCCTCCTTATGTCATCCGCCTATCTGCTATAGTCAACAGCTTATATAGTCTCACAGTCTCTGCACACTTCCATAGAAACCATGTGGTTCTAATGTAAAACGATCTCTTCCTCTGCCGAACTGAGAAGAGATTACCCTTTGTTCTATATAGCTTACCCTGAGGACTAGAGGTTCCAGCTTGTACATTTAACTCAGACATTCCAGAATCATGGAAAAACAGAAAACCTCTGGAGCTTCAGACTGCATTACTGTATTAATCCTATACAGTGCTGTGAAAAAGTGTTTGCCCCCTTCCTGATTTCCTATTTTTTTGCATTTTTGTCACACTTAAGTGTTTCGGAACATCAAACATCAATTTAAATATTAGCCAAAGACAACACAAGTAAACACAAAATGCAGCTTTTAAATGAAGGTGTTTATTATTAAGGGAGAAAAAAATCCAAACTTACATGGCCCAGTGTGAAAAAGTGATTTCCCCCTAAACCTAATAACTGGTTGGGCAGCAACAACTGCAACCAGGCGTTTGTGATAACCTGCAATGAGTCTTTTACAGCATGGTGGAGGAATTTTGGTCACTCATCTTTGCATAATTGTTGTAATTCAGCCACACTGGAGGGTTTTTCAGCATGAACGGCCTTTTTAAGGTCATGCCACAGCATCTCAATAGGATTCAGCTCAGGACTTTGACTAGGGCACTCCAAAGTCTTCATTTTGTTTTTCTTCAGCCATTCAGAGGTGGACTTGCTGGTGTGTTTTGGATCATTGTCCTGCTGCAGAACCCAAGTTCGTTCCAGCTTGAGGTCACCAACAGATGGCCGGACATTCTCCTTCAGGATTTTTTGGTAGACAGCAGAATTCATAGTTCCATTTATCACAGCAAGTCTTCCAGGTCCTGAAGCAGCAAAACAGCCCCAGACCATCACACTACCACCACCATATGTTACTGCTGCTATAATGTTCTCTTTCTGAAATGCTGTGTTAGTTTTACACCAGATGTAATGGGACACCGACACACACCTTCCAAAGAGTTCAACTTTTGTCTCGTCAGTGCACAGAATGTTTTCCCAAAAGTCTTGGGGATCATCAGGATGTGTTTTGGATAAACTGAGACAAGCTTTAATGTTCTTTTTGCTCAGCAGTGGTTTTGGTCTTGGAACTCTGCCATGCAGGCCATTTTCACCCAGTCTCTTTCTTATGGTGGAGGCATGAACACTGACCTTAACTGAGGCAAGTGTGGCCTGCAGTTCTTTGGATGTTGTTGTGGGGTCTTTTGTGACCTCTTGAATGAGTCGTCGCTGCGCTCTTGGGGTAATTTTGGTCGGCCGGCTACTCCTGGGAAGGTTCACCACTGTTCCATGTCTTCTCCATTTGTGGATAATGGCTCTCACTGTGGTTCGCTGGAGTCCCAAAGCTTTAGAAATGGCTTTATATCCCTTTCCAGACTGATAGATATCAGTTACTTCCTTTCTCAATTGTTCCTGAATTTCTTTGGATCGCGGCATGATGTGTAGCAGGGCCATGTAGGTTTGGCTTTTGTTTCTCCCTTAATAATAAACACCTTAATTTAGAAAGTGCTTTTTTGTGTTTACTTATGTTGTCTTTGATTAATATTTAAATTGGTTTGATGTTCTGAAACACTTAAGTGTGAAATGCATGCAAAAAAATAGGAAATCAGGAAGGGGGCAAACACTTTTTCACACCGCTGTATAGCAAACCTTAAAAGACATTATCTACAACAAAAGAAATACTACATAGAATACACCACACTAGTAGAGCACCAATACTACTGATAGCAAAACATACAGTCTGGTGTCACTGCTACTACTAAAACACTGTGCAACAAAATATCGTGAAGCAACACGAACCTTATACCTCATCAGTATATACCCTTACACTGACACTGTGCAGTGTGTTTATGTGCAATAACTGCTTTCTACATTTGTATATTTGGGTATTTTTTCATATATTCTATTTTATTGTATAGGGCTTTTTACTTCATTATTTTATAGTGTGTGTCAACTTGTTTCTTCCCTCTTGTTGCTGTAACAAGACAAATCTCCCCTTGTGGGATAATAAAAGGCTATCTTATCTTACTTGTCGGAGGATGTAACTCATTCATTAGAGGCAGAGTGCAGCTTGACTGTAACGTCTCGTTAAAAGATTATTACAAGACATTGTATTTCATTAGAATGAAGAACATGTTTTGCCTGGGAGGTATAAGGTGTTTATGTTGTGTGATCTTTGTACAGTAGTACTTTACACACTAGAATGACCCTGGGGTAACTGTTCAGTTTCATAGACCTTTTATGTCTCTGTGTGTTTTTGGAATATCTGTAAGGCTGTCTGACTTGTATCCACTAAAACCAAGACATTTTTACATTTGTAGGTTTCTTTTGCTCTTTAAATAAAACTGAAATCCTCAATTAACTGTATGAATGTTATTTATTGCTGTTAAACTGTTTAGTAGCTTTTGTAAACTCTTAACCAGCACAGCTTAGTTTCTCTCTTCCTCTGGAAGGGAACTGCGTGACGATACAGGATCATATGTAACGGAAAGGAAATGAGCCCTGATCCTTCATTCTCATTCACTCTGATCCACAGAGACATATTTGGACTTTTAGGGTGTTTTCACTCCGTATTGTTATGCTGCCCGTTAGGCAGCGTATCATTGTTATTGTCTGCTGCGCTATGTTCGTTGTTGCGCTCTAGGGCTGCGTGCGCTCCGCTCTTTCTGCCCTCCCCCTGCTCTGCACGACTGGGCTCTCGACCAATAGATCGCGTCCCTTGTGGGGGATCGGCAGGACTGCCACCCAGTGGATCGTGTGACTTATCGGTATCTGGAGCGACCACCTGGCCAATCAAAGAGGCGGGACAAAGAGCTGAGGGATTTAGACGGTGGCCCGCGACTCATACATTTGCTCACTTCCGGTTGTGTCTCCCGGTCTGTTCGCCCGCTTAGCCCGCGGTTCTTTCAGAGATTGTGTGGTGTTTTGTTGTTCGTCGGAATTCGTATTGTACATATTATATATATATATATATATATGTGTGTGTGTGTGTGTATATATGTATAAAGCACTTACACTTTAACTTCGTTGAGGCTTGAGTCGCCCATGAACTCCCGTTACTACGGCCTGCCTCTAGAGCAGGTCATAACAATCTATGCGCGTGCATAATTTAGGTTAGATACCGCAGTACAGGTGGCGGTTAGAGATTCGGTGATGAAGTGACTTTAAACTGTATTGAATCTTGTATTTGAATTCGTCCTGATTTCTGAATTCAGATGACGTCACCATCTAACCCGAAAACAATCGGCATTACATTTTAATGCCGACTGCTTTCGGTCCTTTATAACCTCACCAGCTATTACACGCCTTGCTCTTGGAGTGATCTTTGTTGGTCGACCACTCCTGGGGAGGGTAATTGTCTTGAATTTACTCCATTTGTACACAATCTGTCTGACTGTGGATTGGTGGAGTCCAAACTCTTTAGAGATGGTTTTGTAACCTTTTCTAACCTGATGAGCATCAACAACTCTTGTTCTGAGCTCCTCAGAAATCTCCTTTGTTCGTACCATGATACACTTCCACAAACATGTGTTGTGAAGAGCAAACTAGCAGATAGATCCCTGTTCTTTAAATAAAACAGGGTGCCCACTCACACCTGATTGGCATCCCATTGGTTGAAAACACCTGACTCTAACTTCACCTTCAAATTACCTGCTAATCCTAGAGGGTCACATACTTTTGCCACTCACTAATATGTAATATTGGATCATTTTCCTCAGTAAATAAATGACCAAGTATAATATTTTTGTCTCATTTGTGTAACTGGGTTCTCTTTATCTACTTTTAGGAGTTGTGTGAAAATCTGATGATGTTTTAGGTCATATTTATGCAGAAATATAGAAAATTCTAAAGGGTTCACAAACTTAAGCACCACTGTAAAACAATGATTTATAGCCTAGATTTCCTTATCAGGGCATGCTTCCTGCATTTAAATTATAGGTAGAATAAATATATAGACAATTATACATTTATGCACACACACATTTGTTTATTTGTTTGATAAACATTTTTTGCAGTAGTAATTGGTGTTGCTTTCCTTGTGATACCCCACACAGTCAAAGTGTGCCCATCTACTGCAGACCTCACACTGCACCTGAAAATATATCACAAATCATCAGCTGAAACAATACATTGATAAAATAAATAAATAAAACTATGCTGGGTTGGGCGATATGGCCAAAATATGTTTTGATTCTCCTTTATCATGAATGTTGAAAGAATCGGTAATGAAACAAGCAATATCGCCCTTCTCTTCAACATGTGTTGTTGTTTCCCCAAGGCAAATATTGTATCTCCAAAATGGCAGCTTTACATTAGAAATCAAGAGGTCAAAATGATCCTAAAAATAGAGATACATTTTTATCCTTTTGGACAGAAGCAATATATAGTGTACAGGCATGTAAAAAATTACCATTTCTGCTATGCTCTTGTCAGCATCACTTCCCAACATCGAGCAAATTAAGCAGGAGTCCTGTGTATAGACTATAGAAAAGATTTAGGTGGTTAAATACGATGAAATGCACTCTATCAGCAACACCTGTACACTGAGGTAATTATCTGATAGACCAATCACATGACATCAGTGCAATGGATGAAATTATGTAGATCTAGTTCAGCAATTTCAGGTAATGTTCACATCATCCATCTTGTTGCCAGAGGGTCTGGTTTGAATATTTCTGTATCTACTAAATGACTGAAATTTTCACACAAAACAGTTTCTATCATTTATAGCACTCAAAAGTAAATATGTTGTAATTTAAATAACGTGTTAAATATTATAAATAATTCAGTTTCACATGTTAAAACACACACCCTGCAAATCACAAAGGTTAATTCCAAAAAAGTGATTGTGCTATGATGCACTTTAAGGAGTTGTGCACCTTGACCATTTTTATCCCGAAAATACTTAGCAAAGTAATCATATTTTTCATTTGATTTTTTTCTTTTGCTTTGTTAAATTTAGATTTTAACTCAGTTTCTTTTCATTTGGTTTGTTGAGTTACAGTTTGCTGTGGCTGAATTTTATAGACTGAATATGATCTGGATTTATATCTGAATATTGTAGCTATGTGATTGTTACTATGTGATCGACTGCTCTCTGTTCCATGTCCTGTGTGTGTGCTGAAATAAATTACTTACAATAATGTAGTAACTGTCTCACACCCTCTCTTGTGTCTGACAACCATTGTTCTTCCCATCCTGTCTCTCACACTACCAAGCAGTCTGTTCCCCACACCTCTTGGCTTCCCATCCTGTCTCCCTTCACCTTTTTGTATATTCTATCCATCAACATCCTTGGTCTACATCACACCTCTTCCACCAGCATCTGACTATCACACGTCTTTAATCTCCACCTCTTTCTCTTACCCCTTTCCTGTCAAACCTAGGGTACATAAAGCTTACTAAAAGTATGTAATGGTGATCTACGCAGCTGTACCCATACACGATCCTCTGTATGTGTAAATAAACTCCTATGCTGAAGATCCTGACTCCTGACTCCTGAGAAGCTGAATTTCTTACAACAGCAATGCACAAACAATGCACTGGGGGCAGTTGCCTTCACTTGGGCCTGCAGACCATTGGGGGATGAAGCCATGACAGCAGCCCCATCGTATGTTTAGTTTATCCCTAAAATTGTAGCCCTGCATGTTTTCATTTAATACTTCAAAAACAGACTGAGCATCTGAGCCCCTCAGAAACATAAAAAAAAACACAAAGAGCTCCTGAATTTTACCTGCACTATCCACACAGCGAACAATGACAGAAAGTTGCGCACGGTAAGCAATATCAGTTGTTTCATCCACCTGCCATCCAAAAAAGTGAGCAGACTGAATTTAATCTCTGATCTCATCTCATCAGAAACAGCATTCCTTTTGTGGGATGATTCACTACCCTCATCATGCCCGCTAAATGGTAGCTCCTGCCGGCCAAGCAAGGAAGTCACATCAATAAAGCGGTTTAGGAATGCCCTGTTTTGTTTGACTGTTTCATTATGTTTAGCCCCTTGAATGCGAGCACCTTCATTAACTGCATGTTCAACCCTGACCCAGACCAGGCAACTTAACCTTGCACATGCACTCAACTGTTCATCGCTTTTTTTCATGCCTTTTATATGCCCGGTCAAAGTTAGACAGATCCCCAAAACCCAATTGTGACCAGTCAAGACATGATCCCAGGAGGCATGGCCAACAGTACATTCTCTCTGTCATAGCACTTCCAGTCAGCCAGATAACTTTGTTATACCAGGAGAGCTGAAAGACCTGTTACCTGTCCCTATTTTTTGCACCAAATCAATCTTAGGTGTTATTTCTCCTCATAAGGAAGACTATCAAATGGCTATGCCAAAATCAGGTCGTCAATATTAGCATTGTCTGCCACCGTGTGCACTTTGCTAGCTGGCTAGTTCACTCTGACCTAGCCAACAGTATGAATGATTGATTGACCAAACTGATGAAACTATATTAAACTCGAACAAGGAAATGTTGAAATTAAACTAAACTGAAACAAAGAAACACTATGACTGTGTTTTATTTACACAATGAACACTGGAAGAGGTCAAGTAATTTCACCAAGCAAATACCAAGCAATGGGTTGCAGTTTGTCTTTCGACTTCACTTGCACAAGCCATGATGGGATGGAGATTCCAGTGATTAAGTGACGGTGTATATCTCACAATAGCTGTAAATCAAAATGAAATTCAACCTTTTGACTGATCGTCCAATCATCATGTGGAATCTTGGTGTCCAGCCGAGGCCCACCCACGTCCCAGAGACGCTGATCACTGGTCATTTCTCCAATGTCCATTCAAGATTTGAGGCAATGAAAAAAAACTGTTCCATGCAGTCCCACTGAAGTGAACGGACACTCAGCTTCTACCGGCAAATGCACTGACCATAGACTGTATAAGAAAACAATTTCTTCAAATCCATGGCATTGAAACTACGTTAATGTATGAGAAGTTAACAAACAAACGTCTTCGATATGAACGTGTTCTAATGCATTTGTAGTCAATGAAATTTTAACACAACTGTACAATTTTGACCATTTAATTTTTAACATTTTAGGGGAAGCTGAGCTTCCCTTGCAGTCTTAGAGAAATCGCGGTTGATGCACAGCAAAAGTAAGCCGTGGAAGAAAACTCCGAAACGTTCATAATAACAAATCAAGACATTCACACAGCATCACCTCACTAAATATGTGGAATTTGGCAAAACTAACAAAGGCAAAGAATTGCTAGGGAGCTAGTGAGAGCACAGAGCTATCTTTCTTAGCAATGAAGAAATTTCCATTAAAAGAAGAGCTGAATAAAAATGTTTCTGTGTGATGTCATTTAAGACAACCTGAATAAATTAATCAATATGCTGATTAAATTTCATCAGGTGGGGGGACTTCCAGTGACACCATGTTGAAGGCAACAGCTTAAAAAGTAAGCTCCGTCCGACTAACTACAATCTCCTAACAAAACAACCAAAAACTGGGCACAACAACATTATTTAAAATGGCATCGTCCTGCCGGACCAGAGTCTCAGCTAAGCAAGAGAAAGCGAAAAGACAACCGACAACTCAAAGCAACAAATCCAAACTTCAGTGAGTGGAGCGGCTAAGGTTAGCTTAATACTAGCGGTGCTGGAGAAATTAAGGTCTGAGAATCGAGAGGGCGACGAACAGACCAAGATATCTTTGACAAAGCTGGATTCATCAATTAACACTGGAGGAAAACAGGAGGAGATATGAAAACGCAATCCGATATCTGCTGCGCCGAGAGACTGACCTGCCGGCCAGATGTGAAGACCTACAGAACAGGTCAAGACGCGACAATCTGAGAATCTACCGAACTACCGAAGGAAAGGAAAGGAAAGGATGTGAAGGGGTTTGTGAAAGAGCTGATTTAATCAGTCCTCCTACCAATGCCTGAGGTAAATCTACAAATAGATAGAGCCCACCGATCTCGAACAGCTAAACCAAAAAAATCCCACTGCTACTCCGAGGTCTCCGATAGTCCAGTTTGTGGGTCACTCAGTGATGGATGCGATACTAAGACAAGCAGGGACCCTGAAAAAGGTCCTCTACAAATCAGAACCAATATATTTTGATCATGATCACTCTCTGGAGCTGCAAAAGAAGAGAGCACAGGTGCAGGATGTCATTAAACCATTAAAGCAGAAAAGGCTAAATGCATTTATTCGGCACAGCTGAAAATGTTCACAGTATCTGATGATCAACACAAACTAGCACTCTTCGCAGATGACACGTTATTATTTATAGGAAATCCTGTTACTTCTATTCCAGCCCTCCTACAAAGCCTTAATGAATACAGTGCAGTGTCAGGACCTAAGGTTAAATACAAATAAATCCAAAGCCATGACGATAGTTGGAGAATGGCCCTGCCAAATAGACAACCTAGTATCTTTCAGAAGATCTAAGCAGGGATTTAGATATCTTGGTATGGTGCTTACTCCTAAAACGACACAGTTGTTTTCATCAAATTATGATAGACTGATTAAAGACATAAAAAAGATCTAAACAGATGGGATACACTAGCCCTGTCACTTCTTGGCAGGATAGAGTCAGTGAAAATTAATTGGAAGCCGGCTATGGAAAGAATTTGATTGGAAGGTTAAAATGAGGTCCTTCAGGTCTCCGTTGGTTACATGTGTTTTTAAAAGACAAAACCCTAATAATGAATGTTGGAGAAATTGTGGGGATGATTGGTGATCGCACTCATATTTTTTGGAAGAAGATGGAAACCTGTTATTGTTTACCTAAGTTAGGTGTATGTATTTACAAGTATGCATGTAGGTGCACATGTTTGTATGGATGTATGTATATATGTGTATGGATGTGTGAACACACAGGAAGCATAGGCAGACGTGTACATGTTCTATTCCTGCACTGTACATGTCAAGTGAAGCCCAGTCTCAAGGTGATTTTGTTAAATTATGTTAACTGCCTGTTAATGTGTGTTAATGGAAATAAAGTAAAAAAAAATTCATCAGGTGGGACTGAAAGAAGCATTACTCTAAAACATGAGACTATACTGACCTCAGAGGAATAGAATAATCTCCATCTTTAAAGTTAGGTGGACAAGTTGCAGACCGGTTAGCCCCGTAGGACACACAGCTGGGTTCAGCTGAATGTGATCTCCTGCCATCAAAAACACATCAAACCATTCCATAAATTTTCCACTTCTACATCTTCCTCATCACACACTCTGTTTATTGATCTAATCAGTGCTGCTTAATCAGAGAACATTTGTTCTTCCCCCAGATCACACTTGTTCCTCACCTCTCATCTGTCTCATGGTGACTCGTTTCAGAACCCATGTCTCCTGCTACAGATTACAGCCTGCACACACACACACACACACACACACACACACACACACACACACACACACACACACACACAATTCAACTACCAAAGTAGTCTAAAACTAATTTAATAGTGGATTAGCTGGTGATCAGCTCTCACCACGTGTGTTTATCACACCAAGTAGGAATGTTTTGTCATACTGGAGTGTTAGCAAAAGCTCGATGGCTGCCTCAAGAACAAAATCCTTAAGGTGTGAGAGCATTTAAAGCTTAACTCCGACAAAAAGGTTATCTATTATAAATCCGCCCTTAGTTGGTATGGCAGCACAACCTACATGCTAAAGCATCTGAAGGGCAAACAAAGAATGAATGAAACGAATGAAGATTCATTTAGCATAGTTCTGCAAGCCAGCTAGCTAATGTTAATAATAATAATAATTTACGCTTCAGAAATAAAATAGGAATGTCTTTTATAAAATCTATAACCATGAACTCAGTGTCGTGAATCGAATTGAGAGCAGAGTGTATCGTTACACCCCTACTTCCTACCTCTGCATTTTTGAGTCCTTGTTAGATGACGAATGGTTTGGTCAGAAGCATACAGTGCATACAGAGGGTACCCACTCTGCTAACCCCGCCCCCCATACAGGAACTACCACACTATCACTTATTGTTAATGCACTGTACAGTTATCACATAAACTTAGGCTTGACTTTAAATTATTGTATGAATTTCAAAATACAGATCAACTGCCCACAAATGCCCCTACAGATGACAGAAGTAGCATGTACGAAAGAGCAGAACGATGTTTAACTAAGGATCATACTTTTTGCTATAATTATATTATAACACTGCTCCCTATGTATATTTATATCTTGCTCTCCCCTTTTTGTCTGACTTTGCTGCTGTAACACAGGAATTTCCCTCTGGGATAAATAAAGTTATCTATCTATCTATCTATTTTCAAAGCTTAATTTCCTGTGTGTTCGAAAATAATCCATGAATCCTACAAGTACCACCGTTCAACAAAGTAGGCTCGCTCATTTCTTATGCACACAGTATGCCAGCGCACCGCAGTACAGTTGGCTTGCGCTTAGAGATGCGGAGCTGATTTCGTCTTCAATTCCGTGATGAAGTGACTTTAAACTGTAATGATTCCTGCATTTGGCTCGTCCTGATTTGTAAATTCAGATGATATCATCATGTTACCCGAAATCATTTTAGGGCTTTATTTTCAAAAGCTTATAACTTCTAAAGGTGACCATTAGATTCCTGACACCTGCAGTAAAGTGACCAGGCTGATTTGTGAAACTTTTCACAGTCTTAATTCTGTCTGTACGTGGCTCGTATAAACCGTGAGGACGGAAAATGATAACACGCGAAATAATTAAGCCTTTAATTTAACTCCCCATAAACCGTCCAAGCAGCCATATAACTTCAAAAACTGATCATACAGAGAATCAGCACAGGTTACAGTTACCCTCCATCAGTTCTGAAAGCTATCACAGATATAATTGTGTCTAACAGGCAGTTATTTACATACTGTGTATTATGTGTAGGCATTTTCTGATTTGTGAAAGCTTTCACACATATAACTTTGTCCAATAAATATTTCTTATGATGTTATTTATTACTTTTAGGCATAATCTGATTTCTGAAAGCTTTAAAAGATGTAATTTTGAATAATAAATGTTTATTATGATGTTATTTATTATTTTTAGGCATAATCTGATTTGTGAAAGCTTTCACAGATATAATTTTAAATAATAATCATTTATTTCTATAATATATATGACTTTTAGGCATTTTCAGATTTGTGAAAGTTTTCACAGGTATAATTTTGAATAATAATCATTTATTTATTGTGACGATTCCCCCAAGACGATGCTAGATGGCAGCGTCGGCTTGATGGTTGTTCCCAGGTCGTTCCAGTGATGGCAAATGCACTTACGCCTAGTAACAGGGATTTAAGAACGAGCACTGGCAGGTGCTGCAGTCTTACCTTTCCAAACCATATGTTGCGTAGCTAAGGGCTTTTCTGCTCCTAATCGTGGCGTACGTTTGTGGAGAACTCACCCGTCTCTTGTGTGCAGTGCCCCCTGGTTCCGAGCTGTGTCAGGGATATTGGTACACTAGGTCCGCTTTAGGGATCCAGCCATTGTACTGATCAGGAATTCCAGAGGTGAATTCCCAGGGCGTAGAAAGTGGTGTAGCAGAATCCTCCGTTACATTTACATTTACATTTACAGCATTTATCAGACGCCCTTATCCAGAGTGACTTACAATTGGTACAGTCTTACAATCCAAGCAATTGTGGGTTAAGGTCCTTGCTCAAGGACCCAACAGTGGCAGCTTGGCAGATGTGGGATTTGAACCCTAGACCTTCTTGTCCATAGTCCAGTACCTTAACCGCTAGGCTACCACAGTCCCTTTCTGCTCGGCACCCCTGTTATCGACCTCTCTGTCTCCCTCCATGGCTTTCAGCTTGCTCGCTGCTGCTGCGAATACCCCTCGTTCATCTCCACCACTTCCCTACTGGGCCAGTAGATGTTACGTTGCTCATGCTCTCTTTCTCTGAGGAACGCCGCGCTGTGCTCAGTCCCGTTCCTCCGGTTTAGCACGTTCGGTTCCTGCTCCATGCTGTGGCCTGTCTGTTTAGGCTCCGTGGACGGAGTATCGTGAAATCGCCTCGCCAGCCTTTTGGGGATTGAGCAGGGAGTCCCCCTGAGCACGTAAAGCACGGCCCCGCTTCTCTCTCCCTTTATGAGGGGGGCAGGAGGGGAGAGAGCGTTCGCTCTGATTTTTATGAACCTGGGTTCCTTTTGTATACCTTTTTTCCCGCACACGTTCACTTTTGTTCTTTTGTTTTCCCTTCTTTATTTAATTACTTTATATTCATTTTACTACTAAAATAAAATCCCTTTACTACTTTTCCGTTAAATACAATTCGTTGTTTCTTATTACAGGTGAACCGTAACAAAATAAATGATCATTATTCAAAATTCTATCTGTGAAAGCCTTCACAAATCTGAAAATGCCTAAAAGTCATAAATATTATGTAAATAAACATTTATTATTCAAAATTATTCAGCTTTTAAAGCTTTCAGAAATCTGATTATGCCTAAAAACAATAAATGACATCATAATAAACATTTATTATTCAAAATTATATATTTTAAAGCTTTCAGAAATCTGATTATGCCTAATGGTAATAAATAACATCATAATAAGCATGTTTTAGACAAAGTTATATGTGTGAAAGCTTTAAGATCAGAGTGAGTAAGAATGAAGGATCAGGGCTAATTTCCTTTCCGTTACATCTGATCCTGTATCATCACGCAGTTCCATTATAGAGGAACAGAGAAACTAAACAGTGCTGGTTAAGAGTTTACAAAAGCTACTAAACAGTTTAACACCACTAACGGACTTATAACATTCCCATATTGCAGCTTTAGACTGAGATACTCACCGTGCTTTACTTTCCTCTCCGCACTAAACCTCTGACTTTCACTTGTTTACAACTTTTGCACTCCGCTGTGTCCTCGAGCCTGGGGCGGGGTTACAAGTTTTACCGCGTTACTCATTGGCTAGTGGACTGGGTGCGGTTTGACCAATAACTGGTACAATACAATAAAAAGTACAAGCCAGACAGCCTTACAGATATTACAAAAACACACAGAGACATAAAAGGTCTATGAAACTGAACAGTTACCCCAGGGTCATTCTAGTGTGTAAAGTACTACTGTACAAAGATCACACAACATAAACACCTTATACCTCCCAGGCAAAACATGTTCTTCATTCTAATGAAATACAATGTCTTATAATAATCTTTTAACGAGACGTTACAGTCAAGCTGCACTCTGCCTCTAATGAATGAGTTACATCCTCCAACAAGTAAGATAAGATAGCCTTTTATTATCCCACAAGGGGAGATTTGTCTTGTTACAGCAACAAGAGGGAAGAAATAAGTTGACACACACTATAAAATAATGAAGTAAAAAGCCCTATACAATAAAATAGAATATATGAAAAAATACACAAATATACAAATGTAGAAAGCAGTTATTGCACATAAACACACTGCACAGTGTCAGTGTAAGGGTATATACTGATGAGGTATAAGGTTCGTGTTGCTTCACGATATTTTGTTGCACAGTGTTTTAGTAGTAGCAGTGACTCCAGACTGTATGTTTTGCTATCAGTAGTATTGGTGCTCTACTAGTGTGGTGTATTCTATGTAGTATTTCTTTTGTTGTAGATAATGTCTTTTAAGGTTTGACTTATAGGATTAATACAGTAATGCAGTCTGAAGCTCCAGAGGTTTCCTGTTTTTCCATGATTCTGGAATGTCTGAGTTAAATGTACAAGCTGGAACCTCTAGTCCTCAGGGTAAGCTATATAGGACAAAGGGTAATCTCTTCTCAGTTCGGCAGAGGAAGAGATCGTTTTACATTAGGACCACATGGTTTCTATGGAAGTGTGCAGAGACTGTGAGTCTATATAAGCTGTTGACTATAGCAGATAGGCGGATGACATAAGGAGGGTGGAAGTGCAGATGGGAAGCTGGCCAGTGCATCACGTGGATTGAAGGTTGCTGACTTTCCTGTCTGCTGGATTCGTCTATTCAAGGCCAACGCGGTTTTGTCCATAAACTCTTTTAACAAATAGCTATTACGATTCGCCATATTAAAAATGAAAATAAAAAATATAAGGGTTTTTATGGACCCAATTGCAGTTGACTCCAGATGGAAATAGTGAACCAAAATATAACTAAACGAAAAGAAAATAAATAAAACCACAAAAGAAAAACAAAAGCGGTTGCTGAGGATCAAACCCTGGGTCAGTCACCACTGTGTAAACCGAATACAGCACTCAACCACTGAAGAAATAGAAACAGAAACCTAACTTACGGAAACACCGTAAGCGTTCAGGCGTTCAGGCACCCATAACTGAGGTATGCAAACAGCATAGCTCCACTACGCGTATAGCGTTACGGGTCCACGCTTGTGCGAAGCATCGGTACCCGCACGGAGTTTCACGACTCCTAACAATACCGGCATGCATGCTGAGGTATAATCATTATTGTGGATACTTTCACTTATAGGCCATTATAAGAATATTTTTCATTATAAGAATGATTCCTCTCATAGGACCAGTTGAGCTCTGGTATAAAAACAGAGGCTGAGGCTTCTTTAGTATTTTGGATTAGAAATCTTAGTGCAGATTTTTTGGAACCAGCTAAGTTGTGAGAGAAGTTTATGGTAGCAAACATGCGAGATGAAAAGCTTCCAGAGTATCTATTTCACTGCATGCTTAAGTATTTCAAGAATGCTGCACAATCAAACACAATCAAAGGAATGGTTGAGTCGTCAACCAAAGCAAGTTTGTGCTGTACAATTCTGAGACCACAAAGAGCAGCTATGAAGACTGATGATTATATATGCATATAGAGTTTGATATTGAGAAGAGTGTGCCAAATGTGTCTGAGAACTATGAGCAGAAGCATATAGCAGACATGATGACAGAAGCAGAGGATGTTGTTTTTGTACCACTGAAAGAGAATTTTGCCATCTGGAGGAGTGAAGATCAGAGATTTATTTAAGATTATGATTTCTCCTCAAGGACAGGAACAGCCACAAATTGTGCGGATGACTCATGAGTCAATTTGCAGCACTAAGATGGACTGAGGAGATGTTGCAACAAGTTCCAGAATGTTTGTGGTCTCGGCCTAGTACCGATATGGGACTTGTGAAGTCAGCCCAACCAGTGAAAGTTGAACTCAGACCAGGAGTTAAACCTCATTAGAAGAACCAGCATCCACTAAAAGAGGAGGCACTCTGAGGAATTGAACCACAGATTGAAGGACTTTTTGTTAAGGTAAATAATAATATACCGATTAATAGCAGAGGAACCCAAATGCGGACAGACAACGACGTAAGAATAACAGAATGTTTATTAAACAATACTCCAGATCAGTGGCAAACTGAGAATGGAGCAGCGAACAAAAAGCAAGAGTTCATCGAGTCCAGGAAGTGGGTAACGACGGGTTAGCCAGTGAGTGAACGAAACGAGTGCGGCGGCAGTGTGAGTGAAGCTTCCACGAAGAAGTCAGGTTCCCTAGCAAGCAATGGTAACCCAGGTAGCAGGCAGGGAGGCAGACAGAGTGATCCGGGAGCTAAGGAGGAATAGAACCGGCTGTCAGTACCAAATAGTGAAAACAAACCGGCATGAGAGCCGACAGAAACAACAAGGAGCAAATCCTCAATAAGATGCTAGCACTAGGCTAACGGTAGACTGATAAGCTGTACAGACAGCCAAAGTACCAGCTAGGCTAAAGCTAAGGGCTAAAGCTACTGAAACCAGGTACTGTAAAGGAGGCGGGACAATCTGGTGCGGTGATGAGGTGGAATGATGAATAGGTGCGGAGAAGACGGGCCCGAGGAGATAACTGGTTTGATCTGCGATACATGAAAAGTCGGGTGAATACGCATATGTTTAGGTAATTTTAATCGAACAGAAGATGGATTAATTACCTTCTCAATCAGGAAAGGAACGATGAATTGAGGGACCACTGGACTCGACGTGAGCCCGCTCGGCCTGCCTGTTGGACTGTGGGTGGAAACCGGAGGTTACAATATCCTGACACAATATCCAGAGGAATCTCATGGATATTGAATACTTGATCAAAAAGGATATTAGTCATCTCTGAGGCCGTAGAGAACTTGGGCAGAGCGATGAGGCAGACGGTCTTGGAGAACCTTGTGAGAATAACTGTCTTACCATCGGACTTGGGGAGCCCTGTAATTAACTCTGGAAAAATGTGTGACCAAGGGCGTCCAGCAATGGGGAGAGGCTGCAGAAGCCCGGCCAGCGGCTGATTTCAGACCTTGCTGTGGGCGCATGTGAAGCAGGCAGCCACAAAGTCCCTGGCATCTGCGTCCATGATGGGCCACCAGAAATAGAGACGAAGCAGAGCCAGGGTGCGGCGGTTCCCCGGATGACCGGAAAACCTGGAGTCATGACCCCACTGGAGGATGGCGCAGATGGGCTCTGTCCCCTGCGCCTCACTGACGGTTCGCTGAATTTCCCAAGTGAGGTGGGCGATGAGTCGGTCCGAAGGCAAGATGGTGTCAGGAGATTCATTGGGTTCTTCCTGGGAGAACTGGTGTGAGAGGGCATCTGGCTTGACATTCCGTGACCCAGGACGATAAGTCAGAGTAAAATTAAATCTGGCGAAAAACAGACCCCACCTGGCTTGATGGGAGTTTAGACGTATGGCTGACTGGATGTAAGAGAGGTTGCAGTGGTCTACCTCCACAATAAATTGGCGACTGGGGTCCGGCTGGATGAGGACTGGGGCCGAGGTAAAAAGCCCCTTCAGCAGGAGAAAGGCCAGGTTGGCTTCGGGAGTCCACCTGAAAGGGACCTTCGTGGAGGTGAGCTGAGTGAGGGGCGCCGCCACATTGCTGTAGCCCTGGATGAACCGGCGACAGAAGTTCGGAAAGCCCAAAAAGCATTGTAGTTCCTTCCACCCCGGGGGAATGGGCCACTCTGTGACAGCACAGATCTTCTTGGGATCCTCGTTGATGCTACCCCTCTGAATAATAAAGCCGAGGAATGAGATGCTGTCCACATGGAAGTCGCACTTCTCGGCCTTGACAAATAACTTGTTCTCCAGGAGGCGAATCAGAACCTGGCAAACGTGTGTGATGTGCTCGTCCATAGATCCTGAGAAAATCAAGATGTCATCCAGATAGATGAACACGCATCGGTTAAGGTAGTCCCTGAGCACATCGTTCAGCAGGGACTGGAAGACTGCCACTGCATTGGTGAGTCTGAAGGGCATCACTTGGTGCTTGAAGTGATCCAGTGGCATGTTAACTGCAGTCTTCCACTAGTCCCCATCCCTGATGCATACCAGGTGATAGGCATTGCATAGGTCGAGCTTTGAGAAGATAGAGGCCCCCTGGTTAAGAGCTGGTACAGGCGACTGGTAGACAGGGGCATGCCAGGGAGCAGGTCGATCGCACAATCGTACGGCCTATCAGGTGGTAAGCTCTTGGCCCAGTCTCTAGTGAACACGAGGCGAAGGTCGTGAGCCTGCCGAGGTGAGGTGGGTTCGAGGTCAGGTACCTTGGAGAGATCAACGGAGTCTTCGGGCCGAGAAGTGCGAGGGGGAGGCCATCCAGAGCGGATGCCCACGTAGGGGTCTCCAGGGTCTCCAGGAACGTTCAGAGGAGGTGATCCAGGAGTGCCCCAATTGCATAGGCTCGGGATCCTCGAGAGTGCTGGCACATATTGCCGGAGGTGGTGACGGCTCCGACGCAGAGGGTCTGGTGTGGGGAGACAGAATGGTCATGTCCACCATAGCCTGAAGTCACTGGGTTCATCCCAGGCCGCTAACTCATCCGTGAAGAGTTAGGACAGACCCGACCAGAAAGCCTTGCGCAATGCGGGGTCATTCCAACCGGCATACGCGGCCAACGACCAGAACTCCATGGCATAGTCAGAGATTGATGGGAGCCCTGACGAAGACCGATGAGGCAACTCAATGCCACTTCCCCATGGATAGGGTGGAAAAAGAACAGCCATGAACCGATGAAGGAATTCGGCATACGAGAAGTCTTCAAAACTCCGTATGTCGTGCATTTTTTAGTGTTCCATTAGTATAGAAAGTCAGGGTTTATTTGGGTCCACAGATAAAGGACAGGTCAGTAAAGTGTTGAAGGATGATTTGGCAGGGATAGATCAGATATTGTATGGTATGGTACACTATGGTACAGTAGGGTAATTCACTATGTGGATGATATTATGGGTTATTCACCAGATAAAGAAACATGCCTTAAGGACTCAATTAGATTATTACAAATATTGGCATAAAAAGGGGCACAAGTTTTCACAGAAGAAGCTGCAGTATTGTCAGAAGAAGGTCGTTAATGAGAACGTTTGAGAAGGCTAGAGTAAGGGGTTAAAAATAGAAAGGAGCTGAGTGTAAGTTAATTTGCCTTTTCCTAATTTGTAGGTTTTTTAATAAGTTTGGGGAAAAGGTAGTGGTAGTTGTTTATCCAGCTGTACATGAGGAAAGGTGATTGTAAGTGGTAAGGTAAGATAACGTGTAGGAGAAATGTAGGAGATAAGAGAGCGTATGTTGGTGATGTTTTATGGAAGGAGTGAGAAGTGTCTGAGAGGACGGAGTATTCGGAAGAGAGGTAAATAGAATCTGGGATATATGAGAATGCATCTCATATGATAGTTGTGGATCTATTTTTGCCATAGCCTGAGGCTTGTCCAACCAAGCAGAAGGACACTCAGTATGTTGCCAAGTTTCTGTGTAGAGAGGTCACAAGCAGGTGGTGACTTCGAGATCAGATATCCTATAATAGGAAAGAGTTTGTGGACCAGACGATGAAATTGAGTTAGCAAAAATTGAGAATTAAGCAGCATCTTGGTGTAGTCTATCATCTGCAAAGTCAGGGGATTTGTGGAAAAAATGATTGTTGTTCTGAAAAACAGTACGGTTCAAATTTGCCATTTCTAAATTAGATAGACTTAGTATAGTTAACATGTATTTCTGTTCTTATCTGGTTATTTAGTAGTTTCTTACTATAGAATGGCACGATGGGGGGGGGGGGGGAATGGAACAGGTGATTTGTAACTTTGAATAATGTCAAAATATGATCCTATGAATTTCCCATTTATTTATAAGCTATTAATCTGTATTTGATGTCTTAATTTCCATCTGTTGTTTTTGCAAAAGATGCTGGTTGGTGGTTCTTTTCTTTCCTTTCAGAACAATATTGGGGGAAGGCCACTGTAAGGATGTTTTGTTTGCTTAGGGACAAGAAAGAATGGACTGGAGGACTCTGAACACAGAACACTGTGATAGAATCCAGGAATCGACACAATCATCGACTTTACACTGAGGAGCGGGAGTGTGGATCCATTATTAGGTCTTCTCGTATATGTATTGTCATGATATTGGATTTTTTTATTATTATTGTAATTGGTGGCTACTGATAGAGGAGGGTATGATAATCTTAGTGAAACAATACAGTAATAGTTTGACTTAGTTTTTTGAGTTTTAATGCACAGGAGTATTTTAAATTACTACACTTATTTTATTTTTGCTAATTAATTTGGAGAAATGATGTCTTTTGTTGTTGAGTAAGTACAATGGGACCTCAGATGTTTTTTTTTCTTTTTCTTTTTCTCAATTCGTAGGGATATTAGTGCTAGGCAGGGACAGATCCAATGGAAGGTCCGATGGGTCGACTAGCATGAAGTTGGACATTGTTTTGATTTTATTTTTCTGAGGTTTTCATATTTATTTGCTTAAATTATATCCCTACACAAATTGCTAAAATTATTCTGTTTTTGAATTGGTCTGGAGCACTATATGTGGCCGCCTAAAGCAAAGGGGCCGCGAGGGAGTTCTTCCTGTCTAGATTGTTTGAGGACATTTAAGGGACGATAGCTGCCTGACAGGTTTCACTCTTGCACTCCATAAAGCTGTTAAGGCTAAGCATGTTCAGGAGGAATTGTTATTATATCACAACTGAAAATGTATGTGTTATGCTTTTATCTTCCGAGTCCTTTTTTCTCGTAAGGGGGGAATGAGGTGTATTATCTGAGCATCTCTTTAATTATAGATAGCTGTCTTTTAAAGTTTTACATACAGGATTAATACAGTAATGCAGTCTGATGCACACATTTACATTTACAGCATTTAGCAGACGCCCTTATCCAGAGCGACTTACAATTCATACAGTCTTACAATCCAAGCAATTGTGGGTTAAGGGCCTTGTTCAAGGACCCACCAGTGGCAGCTTGGCAGAGGTGGGATTTGAACCTTTTGGTTCAGAGTCCAGTACCTTAACCGCTAGGCTACCACAGTCCAAATGTTCCACGGTAAAGTTAAACAGGACAAAGGATCTGTTTTTCCATACCCAATAAGGAGATCGCTTCCATCAGGGCCATATGTGTTCCATCTAAGTCTGCAGAGACTATATAAGCCATTAACCATAGCAGAGAGGCAGAGACTTGCAGATTGGCTTGAGTTCTCTCCAAGCAACCATGGTGCTTGATTTGATGCTGTTCTTTCTGTGTAATAAACATCTTTTATACAAGTAAGACAGTGTCAGAGGAGATTTCCTTCATCATCTGCACAGCATCGCTATGAAATAAACAACATCTGCATGGCGGTAAATATAAATACTATCACTATAATAACCTCACACGCGGATTCATGATTGTCGTTCAAACGCACCAATTAAATCAGAGGAAAACAGAAACAGCTATGCTGCCGCCAACCGTTTACAAACCTCGTAAGAGCAGGCGGCGTGAAAGCAAACGGAGTTGAGAAATAAAAGCAGAATTGATCCGAAAAAAAACTTTTTATAACATAAAGCGCATAATAAACTGAATATAAACTCTCAAATAATTACACAGATGAAACTGCAGACTATAGAGTCAAACAACACGTACGTTTTATTATTTATTAAGATATTGCAGTAAATTAAAGTGGACAGAAGGTAGCGCAGCAGCTAAGGTATGGATAGCCATAATATAATGAGCTCCGCATTGGCTGGTGGATCATGCATCAACTTCTGACTCTCCATAGATTGTATTGGATAAAACATGCCTGATTCTACTAATAAATAATTATATAATAAAACAATAACAGTAATACATTAACAACAGTACAGAGTATATAGAGTATAAATATAATATAATAGTTATATTATATATTATTCACTATTTTATATACTGTATTATACTCCTATTTATACTACATAAACTAGATCTACTATTGTTAATCTTTTATTTCATTAATGACTCGTTTGGGAACCCATTTCATGTCATAGAGATTACAACCTGCACACACTCTTGAATAGGGGGCAATGATTATTCGACTTATTCGACTAAAATTCAACTACCAAAGTAGTCTAAAACTAATTTAATAGTCTATTAGCTGGTGATCAGCTCTCATCACATGTGTTTATCACACCAAGTTTTGACATGACGGCTAGGGTTGCCAACCATCCTGTATTGTCCGGGACATCACGATTTATGGGCAATTTTGATGAAGGGACAGCTCCAGTCCCTGATTCCAGCCACAGCCTCATTGGTCAATAACCCGCCAAAACTGGTACAAACTCCCGGCTGTAGTAGGTACGTTAGTGACAGAGCTGTGTGTGTGTGTGTGTGTGTGCGCGTTGGTTTTTGTGGCTTACGAGGACTTTTCACCTGCATACGTACCGACATTAGCAGGACTTTTGCGTTTATGAGGACAGGGCTGGAGTCCTCATAATTCCAGCGCTGTACTGTAGAAGCACTTATCTAAGTGAGAAAGACTCCCTCTCAAAATTTGGCGACATGTCCTTACACACCATAAAACCATGAAAGTCGCTTTACACAGTGTTAAGTCAAAATGCTCTATAGCGCCCCCTGTAGTCTGGTCTCGGAGTAGCTCCTGTGTATCATCAGTGTTAAGATTTGTGACCTCTGATTGGTTGGGCTCTGGACTGGCTTCTCGAGCTGTGATTGGCTAGAAGGTGTGTCAATCAAGCACATATCCTCATATGATTGGACGGAGCGTCACCACACCGAGACTGCAGCATGCTGAGCATACTATAATATCAACTAGTAAACAGACTGAAAAGTCAGGTAAGGAAAATGGTTTAATAACACTTTAAGGTTATTTCTTTAAGAATTTCTTGTGTTGTTTAATTTATCAACATTTATAAGTGTATTAGATGTGCTTAAGTGAGAAAATAGTTTTATGTGACGTCTTGGAAATCCTATTAGCCTAATGACCATGCTGCTAATTTACACTAGCATCTCTATTGGATTCTAATGTAATGATAGCATCAAGCTAACTTTGGTATACAATCAATTTTACCACACTGGCTTTAATACAACATATAATAATCAGATATAAATATGTGCCAGTTTAGCCATTCTCTGTTGTTTATGGGGTTTGATGTGCCTAACTATGTGCCAGTTTAGCCATTCTCTGTTGTTTATGGGGTTTGCTGTGCCTAACTATGTGCCAGTTTAGCCATTTTCTGTTGTTTATGGGGTTTACTGTGCCTAACTATGTGCCAGTTTAGCCATTTTCTGTTGTTTATGGGGTTTACTGTGCCTAA
>JAJAGP010005825.1:0-28368 GCA_025084515.1 Ancistrus triradiatus | reverse complement strand
CTGCTGCCTTACAGAGGATGCTAAACCCAATTTCACTGCTTAAACATTGTTTGTAACACTGTTTACTCAGCGACAATAAACGTATTCTATTCTATTCTATTCTAAATGTACTTGAAGTGAAAACGTATAGCTCTTGGTCTTATGACTCCACTGATCTAGGTTCAATTCCTGTTTATGGTTACAGTCTGTGTTTAGTGTCACACACTGTCCAATAAATGCTGAGATACTTGTGCTGTCTTCTCACCTTACTCAGTTAAAATTATTTTAGCTCACACTCCACTTTCAACTTTTTCCTTTATCGCTGTGATTGTACTATACATTTTAAAGCGAAACATAACCCTCACCAATGTCCTGAATCTCTGCCCAACATTAGGCTCAAAACAACACATAGTTTCAATCCTGTTATTATTTATTTCCCATCAGTCAACTAATATGTGTTACGACGAGGTTTCCTGACAGGTAAGGAGGAGACGTGCGCAGGTTCAACTAGGATAACCATGATACTTTACTTAAATTCAGTAAACACAAACTTAATACCAACATAAAGCTGAACATTTATATCTGAAACCAAACCCGAACATAACATAGGCAAAACAGACATCAGAAAAACAGAGGGACTAATAAATACCACCGGCTACCGCAAAACACACAACAAAAGTGGGCTCACCGTGAAATGACAAAATGACAAACGGAAACCCGCTACCGCAAGACACTATACAGATGCAGGCTCACCGAAATACACCGAGTTTTCAATCCCGAACACAAGCATAAACGCCGTCTCAAATGCGGTTTCTAACCGCCAGAACGCCGCAACAGTCTGAAGGGATAAAGATCCCAAAACAAAAGCATAAATGTAAATCCCCACGCTGTGGGAGAGCTAGGACACTGATTAAATACTGTCCGGTACAGCTGGAAGTCATCTCGGCAAGCGCCCTAGCTTCTCCCTCGGTGGCTTTGCCAACCGGTGGGGCGCTACAAATGTCTGTGTCCGGATCGCCCCCCGGCGGCCAGGAGGAGCACATATAGTCCATTTCCCCGGCGCTCCATGACAGAACCCCCCCCCCCAAAGGAGCCCGAGACGAAGTCAGGGCTCCTTAACAGGCCCCTTGGGCCCACTTGTCCTGTCGGGGGCTTCCTGTCCGGGCGGAGCCTGGGGGAAAGCAAAGAAAACAGGCCATTTCCTGCAACAGAGGCCCGTCTCATACACCTGGCCTCTCGGGAACTGACAGCCTCCTGCAGGTCCTCACGGGAACGTATGATCTTCCACTGAGCCTCACGGGAACTTACGGGCCTCCACTGGGCCTCATGGGTACTTATGGCCTGTGGCAAGGCCTTTGTCAAACATACGGGTACAGGTACAGGAACACTCGCTCTCGGAACAGCCACTGGATCCACTGCTCTCGATGCTGGTGCAGGACCAGTAGCCCTCGGCATGGGCACTGGATCAGCTGTCGCCCTCGGCACAGCAACTGGATCCTCGGTCCTGGACACGTCCACAGGACTTGAAACAGACAATACGGGGACAGGCACTGGAACACTTGCTCTCGGCACAGCCACTGGATCCGCTGCTCTCGACACGGTCACAGGACCAGTAGCCCTCGGCACGGCTACTGGAGCAGATCTACTTGGTGCTGGCACCGGAACAGTTGCCCTCGGCACGATCACGGGGACCTTCACCCTCGGTGCTGGCACTGGAACAGTCGCTCTTGGCATGACCACAGGATCCTTCACCCTTGGTGCTGGCACTGGAACAGACGCTCTCGGCACGACCACGGGGACCTTCACCCTCGGTGCTGGCACTGGAACAGTCGCTCTCGGAACGACCACGGGGACCTTCACCCTCGGTGCTGGCACTGGAACAGTCGCTCTCGGAATGACCACGGGAACCTTCACCCTCGGTGCTGGCACTAGAACGGTTGCCCTTGGCACGTCCACGGGATCCTTCACCCTCGGTGCTGGCGTTGGTGCAAAAGTCCGTGGAGCAGGAATCGGCACCAATGTGCGTGGTGCAGGAGTAGCCGCAAATGTCCGTGGTGCAGGAGTTGGCGCAAATGTCCATGATGTGAGTGTCTGTGGTGCAAAAGTCCGTGGTGTAGGAATCGGTACGCCGCTAGTGAGCTCAGAATCCCGAACATAGATCGCTGACGGCTCTACAATGACTAGGCTAGCGAGTACAGAAACAGGAAACTGAGAAGCTATCGGCTCAATTACTGAGCTAGCTTGTACAGATACATGACACGGAGAAGCTATCGGCTCGATTACTGAGCTTGCTTGTACAGAAACAGGAAACAGAGAAGCTATTGGCTCGATTACTGAGCTAGCTTGTACAGAAACATAACCCAGAGAAGCTATCAGCTCGATTACTGAGCTAGCTTGTACAAAAACATGACGCGGAGAAGCTATCAGCTCGATTACTGAGCTAGCTTGTACAAAAACATGACGCGGAGAAGCTATCGGCTCATTAACTGAGATAACTTGTTCAGAAACATGACACGGAGAAGCTATCGGCTCGTTTACTGAGCTAGCTTGTACAGAAACATGACACGGAGAAACTATCGGCTTGTTAACTGAGCTAGCTTGTACGGAAACATGAGACGGAGAAGCTATCGGCTCGTTAACTGAGCTAGCTTGTACAGACAAACGAACTTCCGCAGTTATCAATTCAATTAAAGAACTAGTGTGGTCAGAAACACAACCATCCACAACTATCGGTTCAAGTAAAGAACTGGTGTGGTCTGAGACACGAGTATCCCCAACTATCGGTTTAAGTAATGAACTAGTGGAGTCAGAATCACGAGTTTCCACAATTATCGGTTCAAGTAATGAACTAGTGTGGTCTGAATCATGAGTATCCACACCTATCGGCTCAAATACTGAACTAGTGTGGTCTGGAACACGAGTACTCACAACTATCGGTTCAGATACTGAACTAGTGTGGTCTAGAACATGAGTTTCCACAACTATCGGTTCAAGTAATGAACTAGTGTGGTCTGGGACACGAGTATCCACAACTATCAGCTCAAACAATGAACTAGTGTGGTCTGAATCACGAGTATCCACGACTATCGGTTCAAGTAATGAACTAGTGTGGTCTGGAGCACGAGTATCCACAACTATCGGCTCAAATACTGAACTAGTGTGGTCTGGAACATGAGTATCCACAACTATCGGCTCAAATACTGAACTAGTGTGGTCTGGAACGTGACTTGCATGCGCATGCCGACGCTTGACTAAAATGGTCCAGCTGCGGCCAAGCTGAGGATCCAGCATACGACCAGCCAACGCTAACCAGACAGGGCGGGTGATAAACCCCGGCTTGGAGTTATCATTAAGACCAAACTGGTCCCACAGCTCACTAATGAGCTGGTCATATGTCCCCTGAAACAACCGGGACCAGTTGGCCACTGCCCAGTCAAGAGCTTTGCATGTGAGACGCCAGTTAACAAACACCAAATGCTACTCATCCATGTAATGAGGGTACTGGCGCAAATAGACCGAGCACTGCCGAAAAAATTCACCACATTGACGGGGATCGCCGTCAAATTTTTCCGGCAGCTCGGCCCTCACAGGCAAAACCGGAGCATATAACCTGCCGTCTCCTTGGTATGGCGGGGATTTCTGTTACGACGAGGTTTCCTGACAGGTAAGGAGGAGACGTGCGCAGGTTCAACTAGGATAACCATGATACTTTACTTAAATTCAGTAAACACAAACTTAATACCAACATAAAGCTGAACACTTATATCTGAAACCAAACCCGAACATAACATAGGCAAAACAGACATAAGAAAAACAGAGGGACTAATAAATACCACCGGTTACCACAAAACACACAACAAAAGCGGGCTCACCGTGAAATGACAAAATGACAAACGGAAACCGGCTACCGCAAGACACTATACAGAAGCGGGCTCACCGGAATACTGAGTTTTCAATCCCGAACACGAGCATAAACGCTGAATCGAATGCGATTTCTAACCACCAGAACGCCGAAACAGTCTGAAGGGATAAGGATCCCAAAACAAAAGCATAAATGTAAATCCCCGCGCTGTGGGAGAGCTAGGACGCTGCTTAAGTACTGTCCGGTACAGCTGGAAGTCATCTCGGCTCCGTGACAATATGGATATGCAGTATTTAAAAAAATTAACTTTACTGCTTCCAGTTGGTGGTGACCTCCACAGATATAGAACTTTTTTGTATTCATTCTTAGATGAAAAAGCATAAATGACTGACTTTAAAAAGTGTATATAGTGTGAATCAAACTGAGAATATTTCTGATAGTTTCCAATTAGCCCAGCTATCAGGCATGGCAATGTTTGGTTATGTCTTATGAATTGTAACACCAAACTCCATAAACAAACTTTCCAACCAATCCATTATTAATTTTTTTTGTGAAATGATTAAATGTCCTGTGAAATTAAATGTCCTGTCGACAGATGCATTAAAGAATACTTTAGAATTAGATTCAATGTAACCAGTATAAAGTTGCACTATCTTTGGGGGCCGTCCCATTTCAGAAATATAAAAGAGGCTGCAGAGCCCCCATTAAACAGACATTGGATGAGCATCGGTGAGCACAGGTACACTTTTGGTTCAAGTTCAGACTGCAGGACCTTTTGGTTAAATCTGTGTGTTCTTTTTTCAGTGTTGAATTCTAATATACACTCAGCATGAAGGTTTTGGTAAGTCTCATGATCTAATTTCTACAGTAATACATAATTAAGAAGGACTTTGTGCATTGCAGTGGTGCTTAAAAGTTTGTGAACCCTTTAGAATTTTTTATATTTCTGCATAAATATGACCTAAAACATCATCAGATTTTCATATAAGTCCTAAAAGTAGATAAAGAGAACTCAGTTAAACAAATGAGACAAAAATATTATACATTTCTTTATTGAGGAAAATGATCCAATGTTACATATTAGTGATTGGCAAAAGTATGAACCTCTAGGATTAGCAGTTAGTTTGAAGGTGAAATTAGAGTCAGGTGTTTTCAATCAACGGGATGATAATCAGGTGTGAGTGGGCACCCTGTTTTATTTAAAGAACAGGGATCTATCAAAGTCTGTTCTTCACAACACATGTTTGTGGAAGTGTATCATGGCACGAACAAAGGAGATTTCTGAGGACCACATTACAAAGATCACTCCAAAAGCAAGGCGTGTAACAGTTGTTGAGGTCACAAAGGACCCCAGGGTAACTTCTAAGCTAATGAAGACCTCTCTCACATTGGCTAATGTTAATGTTCATGAGTCCACCATCAGAAGAACACTGAACAACAATGGTGTGCATGGCAGGGTTGCAAAGAAAAAGCCACTGCTCTCCAAAAGAACATAGAGATAAAGATCACGTGGACAAGCCGGAAGGGTATTGGAAGAATGTTTTGTGGACAGATGAGACCAAAACGAGAATAAAGAATAAAGTTCATGCTTTGGAATGGCCAAGTCAAAGTCCTGACCTTAATCCAATCAAAATGTTGGAGAGAGCAGTTACTGTGAGGAAACCCAACCAAAATCCCAGAGTTGAAACTGTGCTGTATGGAGGAATGGGCTAAAATTCCTCCAAGCCGGTGTGCAGGACTGAAAACGTTTAGTTGCTGCACAGGGGGGTCACACCAGATACTGAAATCAAAGGTTCACATACTTTTGCCACTCATTAATATGTAATATTGGATCATTGTCCTCAATAAGTATATATTTTGTCTCATTTGTTTAACTGGGTTGTCTTTATCTACTTTTAGGACTTGTGTGAAAATCTGATGATGTTTTAGGTCATATTTATGCAGAAATATAGAAAATTCAAAAGGGTTAAAAAACTTTCAAGCACCACTGTACTTCCGGGCTATGAGGTATTAAGCAGTTTTCATTGCTTTTTTGCTAGATCTTTTGTGTGACCTTGGTTACAGCTCAAGCTGGTAAGCAAAATGAAATTGTTATAGGTTACTCTTATCAAACGACCCTGACTTTTATCTTTGAAACTGAAGGGGTTGTTTTTCTGCTTTGCAGGGGCCCTAAATCGACCTAATAAGAGTAAGTGGAAACACAGCAGCAAATTCAGAAACACAATGACATTAAAGTTCGGACCAGAAAATGTGGTTACTTGATGCTTTTGAACCAAAATCTCATCTACATTTTTTACAGCAAGATGAAAATAAGGAATTCTAAAATCCATCACACTTCTTTTTCTATAGTTCTTCAACACTGAATCTATCAACAAACATATAATGATTTACCAAAAACATGTATTTTACAATAAAAAAGACATCTAAAACAATATGAATAATTTTCCCATTACATCACTGTACAGTACATTGTACACTGTACACTTTTCTTAATGTTTTTTAAATGTTTTCTTTACAGTTAACTATATTAACGTGGAATGGCTCATGGAGAGTAGCCATCTTTGCGTGATGGTAAAGTTATTTGTAAATCATTTTATTGTTCCTGTAGTGCTTGGAGATTACTTGGTTAAAGAAGCATATAATCTGCATATAAATTAATCATGAGGTGTTAGGAGTTTGTCCTCTGTGAAATGGATTGTTTTAGCATGTTGGGTCGGCAAAAAGGTAAACTAAGAACTTTTTATTAAACGTTTTTTTATGGCAATAAGGTGTCCACCCTGCTAGTACTTAATAAAATTGGCCCAAAAAGAATCCCTAAAGCACTGTGTGTGTGTGTGTGTGTGTGTGTGTGTGTGTGTGTGTGTGTGTGTGTGTGTGTGTGTGTTTGTCATTTTGTCAAAGTAATTCCCATCTGGTAAGTATGACCCGAAACATTTTAGGAATGTTCTTGAGTGTAACTCAGCTCTTAAATCTGCTAGTGTTACCATCCGATCACAAATAACAAAAAGTATGTTAGATTTGAAAGTGACCAATCACAATCACAGTCTCTCTCTCTCTCTCTCTCTCTCTCTCTCTCTCTCTCTCTCTCTCTTTCTCTGTGTAGAACACAATCCAGACTGCACCAAGGTCAATTGTGGTAAACCTGTGCCTGAGAGCTGTCCGAAGGACTCAGTGCTCGTTAAAGGTATCAGACCCCCAGGACGGTGCTGCCCTCAACCTGGTCGGTGTGTCTGCAAACCCAAAGAGTGTATGAAGAAAATGTGCCATCCTGGTAAAATCAGTATCTTAGTGTCCAAAGGCTCAGAGAAACCTGGACGGTGCTGCGACACATATGAGTGCAAACCAAGTAAGCATATAGATCTGCATTGAAAAATTATGAGAGGGTGTATCGCTTCTACAGTAATATATACATCTTCTGAAGTATGGTGTTTCCATAGCTTTCCCTTATCTCTACTATGCCCCAGTCTCTTTCTTTTTTCCCATTATCATTATCACTCCCTTCCTACACACACATACACTGCACCGTTTAAAATCTATTTGGTCAACCTTGGTTTATTTTAGCAACCAAATTCTTAATTATAAAAGGAAGTAAAAAAATCTGTCTTATATATTAGCTTACATCTTAGTAACGTCTGAATGTCCGTTGCGACACCTGCTGACAGAGAAGAGAATCGCAGTCTTGAAAGGCATATACAAAACTGGTGTCCAAACGTTAAGATAATAAAGATCTTTAGACATATATGCCTAGACGCATTATTTTATTTGGTTAATATGTGTGGAGACGTCCCTTTATAATTTCATGTATATGAATTTAATGTCATTCAATTTGAAATACTGAGAAAATAGTGTAAATTGTGCATCTTTAAGTCTCACTAAATCAAATTGTGAGACCCTGTCAGCTAATCTGCTTTCTGTTTGTTATAACAGTGGAATGATACAGATCTACTGAAAAGACAATATACAGTACAGTACAGCATATTATTAGCCTATAAATACAATACAATGTAGATTTTTAAATAATATAATTAATGAAATCATAGATTAACAATAGTGCATATTGTTTATGTGGTATAAATAGTAATGTAATAGTAGTATAATACAGTATATAAAATATTTAATACTATATTATACATCTATTATATTTCCATTTATACTACATATGCTATGTACTATTGCAAATTTATTACTATTATTGTTTTATTATATGATTATTTATTAGACTAGAATCAGGCATGTTTTTTTCCAATACAATCTATGATGAATTATGGAGAAGTTGCCTGAACCAATGCGCTAGGGTTGCCAACTTCTTAAACCCCCAATCAGGGACACTTTCCTTCATTTCTCATATATATATATATTTATATATAAATTATTATTATTATTTTTTAAATAAAATTAATAAATATATATATTACAATATAATATTATAATATATACAATACACTATATATATATATATATATATATATATATATATATATATATATATATATATATATATATATAATTATATAAGAAAGTGACAGTTTCTTTCTGGAAAAAGCAGATTTTCCTCATGAGCCAGCAAAATGTCCCCACAATGTAAAAAAAAATATATATATATATATATATCTTTCTATCCATACAGGTTTTAAGAATTATAATAAGAGATATAGGGGTTAGACAATGAAAACTGAAACACCTGTCATTTTAGTGTGGGAGGTTTCATGGCTAAATTGGGACCAGTCTGGTGGCCAATCTTCATTAATTGCACATTGCACCAGTAAGAGCAGAGTGTGAAGGTTCAATTAGCAGGGTAAGAGCACAGTTTTTGCTCAAAATATTGCAATGCAACACAACATTATGGGTGACATACCAGAGTACAGATGGTTTGATGAACATGAAAAGTGAAGTTGAACATCTCCCATGGCCTGCACAGTCCACCAGTTTAATTAGTAAATAGTAAATATTATTGAGCCACTTTGGGGTGTTTTGGAGAAGCGAGTCAGGAAACGTTTTCCTCCACCAGCCTCACGTTGTGACCTGGCCACTATCCTGCAAGAAGAATAGCTTAAAATCCCTCTGACCACTGTGCAGGACTTGTATATGTCATTTCCAAGACGAATTGACGCAGTATTGGCCGCAAAAGGAGGCCCTACACCATACTAATAAATTATTGTGGTCTATAATGACAGGTGTTTCAGTTTCATTGTGTAACCCCTGTACAAATTTGTCCCATCTGTCTCATCTAATTCACATCTGAATGACAGAAAATTAGTATTAAATATTGATTTTTTGAGTGCTTGAGACATTGGAGTTTATTTCTTGACAAGAATGTTGTATAGGAGCAGAGCTAGAAAGAGTGTTTGAAGTCATGTAAGTAATGTAAGGAGAAGCACCTTCCCAACTTCAGCTGCCTAACAGGGCCACAGGTTTACCCAAGTTTCTTATGTTGAAGGTCTTTCAACATGTGTTTGCTGTGTTTTTGTCACTTGATATCTCAAATGACCTTTGTGGAATGATAGACAAAATAGTTTTTGACTTTAAGAAAAAAGAACTCTCTATATATCAAGAGAGAAGCTTTGATAAATAACATTTCGTCTGGAGGTTGATAATGTCTTAGACTTTTCTTCTTTAAGTGCCTCCTTTAAAATATTTAATTATTATCTAAAAAATACAAATTTGGTATTGATTTTCATGACTACATACAGGAAGGGCCAAAAGTCTAGGAAAAATGTTTTGATCTTTCTGGAGTCACTGCAAAAGTAAAGTAAAGTAGAAACATACCAAATACTAATAAATTCTGTAATCTGTCAAAAGACTTTTTCAAAGGTTTAATGTTTCTTTCATATCAGTTCAAATTGTTAAGCTGTTTACTTGGTTTGTAATAAAAAAAACATTAAAATTCAATATAAAATATCAGCATTTTACTAGTGGTCTCAGACTTTTGGACCCAATGTATGTATTTAAGGCTCTAGACATTCTCCTCAGATGCCATTATAATCTCCTAAACTGACAGTAAAATACTGTCAAACTTTCATTAACAGCTTGGTTTATGTTGCTCAGTGGTTTTGTGACTCATTTAATAAAAGATGTTAAGTATAAAGACATAAACTGGTGATTGATAACCTAATTGTTAGTAAACTACTGTATGATTTGGGTTTTCATTTACTTGTGAATGAATTTTTCTCATCACTCCACAGGGATAATACACAACTGCATAATTGTTGGTGCTGTCTTTTTATTTTTGACATTCTTTTAAGAGGAAACAATAGTCTTTCTTCTTTTCACATCTCATATACACTTAGGAAATTAAGGTATGATAAGTAATCCTAAGGATCCTGCATAGAAGCTACCCAATAAAAGATCTTAATCAACCCTTTTGCAGCCTGGCATAGGTTTGAATATACAAAAACACTTATTAGGACATTGTTTGCTGAGGCCAAATTTGGCTTTAATTAGCCCACTAGCAGGTGCCATGTTCACTTAATAACAGTTGCTTTCCCTTTGTAGTTTGTTACACTCAGTGGTTCGACCGGGATGATCCCAGTTTAATGGGAGACCATGAATGTCTGACTGAATTGAGAAAAGAGTATCCAGGAAAGATCTGCCCCAAACCTCTGACTGTTCAGGTCACGACTCTTTCTGGTGTCCCAGCTGAAAACATTGGACAAGTGTATCAAAAGTAAGTCTGAATTATTGTGTAGAGTATGTCAGTTTTGATGGTAATAGTAAATTATGAAAGTAAATAATTCTAATTATACTTCCATGTTGGGTTGTCATTTTTGTCTTTCTTAGGTATGACACAGTGTATGGCTTTACCTGTCTGAATAGTCAGCAGAAGCATGGGGAATGCTGTTTGGACTATAAGTTGCGTTTTGGATGCCCATGCCCTTGGCCAAAGAAAGGGGCCAACAGTCTGATAAAGCACAAGCCCAGCTGAAGATAGATCAAATAGATAAATTAATGTTTGATTTGAAAATCATTATCTCTTTTCCTTATTCACTTTAATGGTGATTGAATGCATCATGTGCTTTACAGTCTACATGTTCTAATAATGAATTAAATTAGTTAAAGAATATAATTCTTTTAATTCGTGTGGGGCTTTACAGTTTGCATCTCCTCTCTTTCAGTGTCCATCAGTTCAGTTTAGTGTTGTGCATCACTATGGCAAAGTGTTAAAAAAAGAAAGAAGAAAATATAAAACACATTTCACTCCAGACTACACTAAAGTGTATCCCTGCTTGATAGGGGTAAAAAATTCATGGCAGTGTTGCTCGCTGCACTGTTTGCAACACTTCTCCTTCTCCCATAGTGTGTTAAATGACTGTAAAGACATGCTGAGTTTAACACGGTTCACTTGTTCTTAACTCGTTAGGTGTTAAGGAGCTACTGTATTCTATCCTCTCCACTGAAATTATAGTATATTATAATATACTATATATATTCATTGTCTTATCTGCGTATCCTAGTCAGGGTTGTGGCAGAGCCGGTGCCTAGCCGGCGACACAGGGCGCAAAGCTGGAACAAACCTAGACAGGGCATCAATCCATCATAGGGCACACACTAAGGGGCAATTTGGAAACATCAATTAACTTAACACACATGTCTTTGGAATGTGGGAGGAAAATGGAGTACTCAGAGAAAACTGACATGAACCTGAAAACTCCACACAGGTGGAACCCAGGGTATGGATTGAACCGGGGATCGTGGAGTTGTGAGGCTACAGTGCTAGCCATTGCACCACCATGCCGCCTAATTATATTACACTATACTATACTATACTATACTGTACTATACTACCCAGAATTTATTGGTTTATGGGGGTTTGGAGGAGTAGGTTGGGGGTTGAGGACTTCCTCTCTGAAATTTGTTTTTGCAAGGTGGGATGTCTGTCATGAAGAACGTCAGATTGTAAAGGATACCTCTTATAAAGAGGACTTTAAACAGGTATGAGTTTGTGTAGCCTGACCAACATATTGGAGCAGAAGCATGCAGCCTGATTGAAAGCATGCACATTCCATGAATAAGTACAGTTCATACAAGTTAACATAGTCTTTTCCAAAAACTGAGTATTACATTCACAAAATGCATGGGCAAAAACTAAGAGCTGATAACACACTATCCGGTAATACCATACATCAAGTTGAACTTTGAACCAGTAATGCATAAACCATTCCTTAAATTCCAAACTAACTAATGTTAGTATCAGGCACTTCAGTTGCTTGAATTACAACGCCACTCACTGGCAACACTGATATTTGACTCAACCTTTCACTTTAGGTGTTATAAAACACATACCTATTTTAAAGTGGACATTAGACAGGTATGAGTTTCTGGAGCAACATGTTGGAGCAAGACCTCAAAAGCAATCCATGTGCCCTGTACCTCTGCTGTATTTCTCACTTCCCACTGCTGCAAAACGAGTGCTAAGGCTAAGGCAACCCAGCATAACTTATAAATAATATTTTTAAAATAACATCTTAAAGGTCAGTTTATTAAGCTCACTACAGCATTCTTACAAATAAGTATTGATTAATTATTTTCAGTATCTTAGTGTGAGTTACTGTGGGGACTGTGGTGGCCTAGCGGGTAATGTACTGGACTATGGACCAGAAGGTTCAGGGTTCAAATCCCACCTCTGCCAAGCTGCCACTGTTGGGTCCTTGAGCAAGACCCTTAACACACAATTGCTTGGATTGTAAGACTGTACCAGTTGTAAGTCGCTCTGGATAAGGGCGTCTGCTAAATGCTGTAAATGTAAATGTAAATGTAAGTTACACAGGCACAATTGCTAAAGCAGATTTGGGGCTGACGAAACATAACATTAAAACCAAATATAAGCATTTCAAAGAGAAGGTTGAACGTTTTTGTTTGTTTTTGTTTTTTTTTTCTACAGCACTGTTTTTGATAGATAAGACATTTTTCAGACTCCTAACGTTGGCAATACAGCCGAGTTTAGCACAGGCTATTTCCTTATCAATTTAGTAATATGTGATTTTTGGGAGATGTGAAAAAGCAGCAGGCCGAACCAAACTGAAGTTAAATCTATTACGGAGTTTGTCCTCTAGGTGGAAGAAAATTGAGCTGTAACATCTGACAGAATTCTTAATATAAGGTAGAATGCATTTCAGTCTTGATGGAAATGGATATACAGTACAAGGACTTTAATTAAGCAATAAAACACAAGAGAAAGTGTGTCTTCGTGAATAACATCACGGATGTTATTTGGTTGCAGGCACAAACCGAAGGTGTGTCTTAACGCAGTTTATTTGTTTGTTTATTTGATTTATTTAATGTTGCTATGAGCATCAACGGCCATTTCAGCAACACACACCAGGTTACATTACCACTAGTCATATGTATATTACACTCAAGTTGGGCCGATTTAGTGTAATGAATTAACCTAGTGCATGACTTTGGACTGTGGGAGGAAGCTGGAGTACCTGGAATTAACCCATGCAGACTCCTAGGGTTGCCAACCGTCCCGTATTGTCCGGGACATCCCGATTTATGGGCAATTTTGATTTGTCCCGGCCGGGACAGCTCCACTGCAAGAACTCGTTAATTAGAATAATTATACATCTGTTTATCAGATTACTTGCCTGAACAGTGGATTCCACTCATTCTATTTTGGATGGAGTACACTATGTAACAACATGCGAGACCATAACCTGGTAAATTACCACAAGAAGCCATCTTGTGTGATTACGGCAAAGCACAGAATTACATATAAAGGTCAACTGGTAGTCATTTGTGTTTATAGTGTGAAAGAGGCTTAAGGAAGAAGGAAGATTGGGAGGACAAAAACAAAAACAGGTTCATATTAGGTTTATGTGAAATAAATAAAAACAAAATATTCAGTATGTGTCCAATGTTTCAAGTAGTGACAAAGAAAGAGGCTTAGTGACTCGGCAGTTCTCTATGGATGGTTGTGAAAGGGTCGAAATATCCTGAAGGCACACATCTAAATTAACATCTGCAGTTCTACGAGTTCTACGAGTATAATCTCGCTTGTTACTCGATATCTGTTTCCCTAGCTCTTGAAGTTTTGTCATCTTTGTTTGATTTATGTGAACCTGTTTTTGAAGCCATTAATAAACCAGAATATTTCCTTTTAATCTGTGAACGTCTATCAGAATATTTGTCAGAATATTTTTCCCCCATGCAGCCGGCAGATTTAAAGGATCTGGTAGCCACACTGAGTAACCAGGCACAAACTTTGGACCAGCACCATCATTTGTTTAACTCTCTGGCTCAATGTGTGAAGACACTGAAACTGTAACAAAGAGGACAACAGACCCAACTCTCTCAAATTGCACAAGGTATGAAGGTGATCTCTACTCAGCTTCAACTCCTGTCTCTTCCTGGCTTTGTGCTATGATTCCAACAACTTCCCAGTTAGCAAACCTGGAAGTTGATTGGCACCCCTGATAAGGAGAGTTCTTTATGAAACTCCATCAAGGGAATCGGTCAGTGGCTGACTTTGCATTGGATTTCTGCACCCTGGTGGCCGGCAGTGGTTGGAATGAACCAGCTGTACTCGCCACATTTTGCCATGGTCTCCACCCAGAAATTTTGACTGAACTAGCCTGGAGGGAGGAGAGACTTTCTCTCACGAAACTCAACAATATGGCCATTCGGGTTGACAAACTTTTGCTTCTACACATCCTTGTGGTCCAGAACATAACGTCTGGGACATTCATCCAATCCCATGTCCAGTCCTTGTCTGACCCACAAGATCCTCAGCCCCATTTGCAATCCCCAGGAGCCCACGCAGTGTGATTCCACACAATTATCTCCTGAACAGAGGCAGCAGAGACTGCACAGGGGTTTGTGTCTGTATTGCAGTGCTTCAGACCACGTTATAAGGGAGTGCAGAGTATGCCGGCCTTGGGAGTCAGCACCTATCCCTTGGCGGGTGAATACATCCCTTTTGGGCTTGCTGACAAAAGCTTTCCGTCTCTACTGTCTTAATTCATTCCATGTATTCCTAGTGCTGATTGACTCTAGAGCTGAGAGAAATTTAATTGACAGTCAGCCGGTTCAACAACTACACATCACAGTCACACAACTTTCCAAGAAACTCCGTCTCAGGCCATTCATCGAATACCAAGGACATACCAGAGATTATCCATATTCCCTTTCTTTAGTTCCCGTGGCTCTAAATCAATTAGGGGGCACCACCATTTTTATCAAACTGGATCTGCACACTGCCTACAATCTGGTGAGAATCTGGTCAGGGGACGAATGGAAGATGGTGTTTATTACCACCAAAGGACATTACAAATACTTGGTGATGCCTTTCAGACTCTCAAATGCCCCCTCAGTCACCCAAGCCTTTATCAATGACATGTTACGTGACATGCTTGGCAAATTCGTCATTGATTATATTGACAACATTCTCATTTACTCCCCCAATCTGGAAACTCATGTCTGCTATGTCAGAAAGGTACTCAGTCAGCTTCTAGCTAACAACCTATATCTCAAGGGTGAAAAATGTGAGTTTTAGTAATCCCCCATCACTTTTTTGGGATATATCATCAGTGCCGAGGTCATCATGATGGATGAGGCCAAGGTGAAGGCCGAACTCCCACCTCCATCAAGGGGCTTCCACGTTTCCTAGGGTTTGCCAATTTTTATCACAGGTTTAGCCATGGTTACAGTAGTATAGCTGGCCCTCTCTCCTTAAGGTCAATGCCAAAAGCCTCATCTAGATGTCACAGACTGAAAGGGCCTTTGGGGAATTAAAGACTGCCTTCACATCCACCACATTCTGGAATGCCCTTATACCTCCGAGCCCTTTACCATCAAGGTTGATGCTTCAGAGGTGGGAGTAGGGGCCGTGCTATCCCAGTGTTCTGGAACCCCTGAGGAAACTTCACCCTGTGGCCTTCTTTTCACATAAGCTCAACCCAACCGAGAGGAACTACGACATAAGCGACAAGGAACTCCTCGCCATGAAACTGGCATTTGCGATCCTGACCTTGGACTCCCGTTACGTTTGCATGTCCTCCCTGTATCCGCAGGGGTTTTACTCCATGTGATGTTCCTGCTGATTACTGTTTACACCTGTAAGGAGTGGATGTTACCAAGTAATGTGATTGGCATTCTTTCCCGAAGCAACACAAGATATGTTGGTGTTAAATGTTGAGACTAATTTAAATAATTTTGTGTAGTGTTTCATAAAAAGTGTGATTTTTGATTTAGAACCTGAGTGTAAAGCAACTGTGCCTGCAATATTGCTGACCTGGTTTAGGGAGTTTAAGGTTTTAGTGGTTTCATTTCAAGTTCCACTTTTATAATCTCTTTTGTGATATTCTTTTCCTATGGGTATAGCAGTTATAAAGGTAAAGGTTGATCCTGCCAAATGCTGTTTTGATTTACATTTATAGATCACTGATAGTTACAGTATTTTGTTTTTGTAGTGTAGTCTCTTAAATTTTGTTTTGAAAGCATCATTGCTGAAGATTGTCCAATGTACTCCAGGTCTCTCAGAAAGTGAATGTGTTTAATTGTAAATAATTACTGCATGAAGCGCTATGAGAACACAAAGATAATTATACACCTGCCTATCAAATTACTTATCTGAACAGTAAATTTCATCCATTTTATTATGGGTGGTGTTTGCTTTGTAACATAATGTGCTTAATGTATTTTATAGCAATTTAAGAAATAACTTGCTTAATAAATTACCATGTGAAGCCATCATGTGTGAATAAAGCAAAGCACAGTAATTACACAAAGATAATCTGGATGTCAATGGTGTTTATGGTGTGAAAATGGCTTAAGAAAACTGTTAGTGAATAGATGTACCCTGATAGTGAATTAGAATAACTTGTCGAATTCCAAATCCCATAATGCAAACAAAGTACACTGAACTTCAGTACACTGAGATTTAAGAACAAGATTGAAGCTTGAGAGCACAAAAACATTAGCAAGTTCAAATGAATGAAACGGAAATGATTTGTGTCAGGAGTCATACCAGGTATGGACTCTAGAGGGTAGCAACCGCTCTCTTTTCCTGGTATGATCCCTGGTAGCCGCTGTGGTTGAGCTGTCAGTCAGTAGACAGCGCAATCACAGCAAATGATCCTCAGCTGCTGCCTTTGGCTTTTTAAGAGCCTCGCCACTGTCAGAAGCTGTCGGATCATCTGACTGCACTCGCCGTTTTTGCCCTCGATCGTCGCTACGGCGTTTTATTGAACATCGATCTTGCTGGCCACAAGCGTGTGCACCGAGACCTCACCCGTCTCACTCCTGCTCTTATTTAGAGCCCCCGCGCTTCCGCTTTAGTTTCATTCCTTTGTTTGTTTTATTTCTTTGTTAGGGCTGAGCGGACAATCTGCACTCGTAAAGGAGCGTACAATTTCGTAGTGCTACGAAGCGTGAGGTAAAGTCATCGTAGGGCCGTAGGTAGATTAGGGAAAACTTTTTATACGTTTATTTTATTTCCTTTTTGTTTCCTTCTCTGCCTGCTCCCTCCCTCACGCTTCCTCTGCACTACGCGGCTGAGCTGCGGCTCCGCCTTTCCCCGCTCCCCGCTCTGCCTGTCTGCAGAGCCGCTGACGCCTCCGTCAGTGTGTGTGTGTGCTCAGCAATGACGTAAGCCGGAGGGATTCCCTCCGCCTTTCTCCTTTTCTCCCGCTCCCTGTTTGAAGCGCGCTGGTGACGTCTCTGTGTGTGTGTATGCAGCTCACACATTCGCTGCTTTTACACACACACACACACAGTCTCACTTTATTTTTTGTTATTCGTTTATTTGTATTTATTCAATTCAGTTTATTTATTTAACACTAGATTCGCTGACTTTTTTAGATTCTGAGGACATACCCCCTCTTTCTGCCAAACCATTAGCGGGGCATTAATCTCTTTTTGTGATGCATATGATTTCAGCCTGTACCTAACCCAGACACCCCCACCCACCCCCAACTACACTCTCGACTCTGATTCAAGCATGACTTGTACTACAGTTAACTTTTCTCTGTACATATGGGCTTTTTTTGTCACTAATAAAACACAAATAAAACTGTTAACATTTTATCTTATGTTTTTGATATAGTCGAAATAATCTATAGCTCAAGTAAATGATGCTATCAGGACATACACAGCAAACACATCCAAAACTTATGTTCACAAGAGATAAGTTTTTATAAAAAAAGATCCAACAACACAGTAAGTAGTTTGTTGTTTTTTTCCATATTTTGTCAATAATTCAACAGGATAGAGAATAGAGGTAAGAATTACTACAGGGATTCCTTTATAAATATATGCAGGTGCGTGTAATATCGTTTTTTATAGACTTTAAACAATTGCATGTATATAAAGAAAGAAATACATGTACTTGTCAAACAGAGTTAAGACAGAAAACAGCTTCACCGGGAGAATGTGAAATGTAATGTGAATATTTCTAAAATAATTTTCCTGTCAATTCCCGTATGTGTCTTCCAAAGTTTTGTTTTTATTGTGCCGGTCGCAACTGGTGAGCCAAGTTTTATGGGAAAGCTAAGATTTTGTTGGCTCTTTTTTCTTACATAGTAATTTGGTTTTGACAAGTAATAAAGCATATATTATAAACAGAGTAGGCCACTGATAAAATTCACCACAAGAGAGAACCAGTTACTACTGCCATTCAGGTCGCAAATACTAAAAAGTCACGTCCCTGTCCTCGTGCGGAGAGCAGGTGCAAGACGCGCTGCATGCAGAAATCATAGCACAAAACAGTGTGTAATATGCTTTTTTTTTAGAATTTGTAAAGTTGAATATTTCTTAAATACATCTTTCTGTCATTCCCGTATGTGGTCTTGCCAAAGCTTTGTGTTTTTATTGTGCCGGGTCGCAACTGTGAACGCATAGTTTATGGATAAAGCGAAGGTGTTTGTGGTTTCTTCTTTCTACATATATTTGCAAGTAATAAATTCATCATATTTTGTGAAACAGAGATGCCACCTGAGAATAACTTCACATCAAACTTCACCAGGAAGATATAACAACAAAACTGGCATTAGTTTCGCAATGACGACAAAGTAACATCCTCCCGTGAAAGTGAGGTGTTAATATAATTTGTTCTTTACATATCTAATATCAATCAAAGTTCCGGAAATAAAGTTAAGTTTCAGTGACAATTGTAAAGGAAGAAGATATATATATATAAAGAAGTAGCTTAGGTTCTATTGTCTTATTCCGTCATTTCAAAATGAAACCGCTTCTATATTCTCCGTCGTACGAATGGTGCGAAAGAGAAGAATTGTGAATATCTCAACGTCAAACATGAATCTATTTCACTCAGACCTGCACTGCCAGGTTACAAAATAGCATGCCTGTCTCTAGATTTTGGGCTGAGGGGGTGAGGGGGTGTCCGTGTGTAGACGCGCTGTGGCTCATTAGCGTAACAATGCACACTAATGTGCTCCCAGCAAAGGAGCGGGGGACTGAGAGCTGCCGACAAAAATCGCAGACCGGGACATTTTAGTGTTAACATCATTTCAGTTCATTAATACCATCTGGAGCTAACTGCATTTGGGTCCCAACTCTTCTTATTTAGTTTTGACGGTTCGCAATCGCCTTTATATAGCAAACCCTGACAGAATGATCTGACCAACTAGGGGACCCAGCGTTAGCTCCAGACGCCATGGACAGCGGGTTGTGTTACCCGGGTCACGGCTGGCATTTGGGGGGCCCCTCAGCATCTGTGGCCAAGACGCTGAGGATTTTTTCTATCCTCCCAAAATGCCCAGCCCTCGCCACCGTCACCGCCGGCGTCCTTCTGGGGTTCAGATGGACTATCAAAGGGGCATAGTCTATCTGGATCCCCAGCCACTTGTTCCTGCACCTCCTCCTACCACAATTTTTGACATTTTCCAAGGTCTCAGGAGTGTGTGGGAATTTGTGGCTGAATTTCTGGCCCTAGCCGCTGATTGCAGCTTGGAGGGACAGATCCTCATCGACCCATTTAGGAATGGGCTTGATGAGGAGGTGGACATCGAGTTGCACTCCCTACCACCTGCCTCTTCCTTTGGCCGGTTTGGCGGAGGCCCGCCTCGAGCAGCGTGAGAGGAAGAGGCAGGAGCTTAACTACAGCTCGAGTCTACCCGGTCCCTTGCCAGGGCATATAGCGCCACATACCCCCGTTTCCGAGCGCGCTACGCTTTTAAGCTGGAAAAGCCAGTGTATAGCGCATTCAAGCTCCACAGCGAGGCATTTAGCGTGGCCTGGCCCCATACAGGTGTGTATTGCGCCCCCAAGCCCCGTGTATGAGCACTCTGGCTCCACGGAGAGGCTTATAGTGCCACCTAGCCCCGTTCACGAGCGCGCTGACTTGGCAAGATCTAGTAATGAGCACTCAGCGCCCTCCAGTGGTGAACCGGGGTTCGCCGCGCTTTCAAGCTCTGCACCAGGGCAGTCAGACCCTGTGCTTGATCCTATGGCGCCCACTAGACCCGTACCTGGGCCTGCCGCGCATGTTGGTCCCGTGTTAGAGCTGTTAGTCTCCACGGTTGCACTGTTAGTGCCGCCTGGCCCCGTACAGGAGTCCATTGCACCTCCTGGCCCCGCATCTGAGCCAGGGGGCCCCACGCCTGGGCATTATGCGCACTGGTCATTGCCGCCGACCCCTATGCCTCGGTCTAGACCAGTTCCAGCGCCGCAATCGTTGGTTCCGATTCCCACGCCACGGTCAGAAAGTCCGACTCCTGCGCCGCGATCATGGGTCCCAATCCCCGCGCCTCGGTTTAGATCGATTCCAGCGCCACCTAGCACTGTTGTTAAGCACTGTTCTTCTGTCCGCCCGGCTAGATGCCTAGCCCCTACCTTTTTAACAGGCCTCGCTGGGCCGAGTCTCGCTCCTGAGTCGCCAGCATCGAGCTCCGCCTGTGAGTCGCCGAGCTCCACCCCTGAGCCGCCAGCACCGAGCTCCGCCCCCTTGCCGGCGAGCCCCGTCTTGGAGTCATTGGCATCCAGCCCCACTCCTGCACCACTGGCCTCCACCTCTGAGTTACTGAGTGCTGTTACAGAGTGCCGTTAGGCTGGTCATTGAGCCCTTTTTGGGCGTTGGTCCGGCCATGACCTGCCCCACCCTCCCATTCAGTCCCTTGCTGGGGGTTGGCCCTGCTTACCGGGGCCTCCCCCTTCGTCAGACGCTCAACCCTGAGTGTGTCCGTCAGGCCAGAGGCGCCTGGATGGACGCTTAAGGGCGTCGGGACGCCGCCCTTTGGGTTACTAATGTTTCATGTAGTGACAAAGAAACCAGTTTAGTGACATGGAATTTCTTGAGGAATGGTTGTGATAGTTTTGAATGAAAAGCTCAAAATCTCCTGAAGGAATATACTGTAACTAAATGAATATCGGTAGAACAAGGAAATCTACAAGTATAACATGGCCCCTTGTTTGGGTGTTGTCACATTAAAGGCTATAAAAGAAGCATCACAGGACTCGTTAGACAGACACTGTACAAGCATCACAGTTCAAGCATTGGTAAGTACAGGAATATTCTTAGATAAGGTTTTTACTCCAGAATGTCTTGATTAAATCTGTGCATTTTTGTTTACAGCAGTGTTGAATTTTAGTCTACACTCAACATGAAGGTGTTGGTAAGTCTTGGTAATTAATTTTTTGCTGATGCCCTGCTGTTTATGAAATTAACAAGGATAAGTGTCTTCCATCTGCAGATCTATTTCCATATATTAATGTTTGGCTACAATTTTATTTGTATTAAGTTGCTACATTATGATTTTGTCGTAATGCATTACTAGCTACTAGCTACCTATGTTGTACTGAGTATTGTTCATTGGTTATATCCTAGATTCTTTGTGTGATCTTGCTTGCAGCCCATGCTGGTAAGGAAGACAGCAATTACTATTGATTAGTTTTATTAAATAACTCTGATATTTAGGATTGTAAGATTAAGTTCTTTTGTTCTATAGGAGCTGAGGACATGGCCATTAAAGGTAAGATCTAAAACTTTCATTTGTACTTACTCGTTTACACATTCATTTATATTTATTCATTAAGTCTCTGTTCTAGTACTTTAAAACATTTAAAACTAATGTATTTTTATTTCTAAAGTCAAAGACTTATACAACTGTATTATCAAAAGGTAATTTGTATTAGCTGAGAAATCTCTCCAAGGACATACCAGATAAATAGAACACATTTTTAAAAATGTTTTAGCTTATCTGGAAACCTATTCATAATCCACTATCTGGGCTGTAAGAGAAACAATGGACCAGAACAAAGTGGAAAAAAGCAGTCTTACTGCTTATACGGCTTTAATTAGCCCGCTTCAATAGCCAAGTTCACTTAATAACAGTTGTTTTCTCTCTGTAGTTTTGTTACACTCAGTGGTTTGACCGGGACAATCCTGGTGGAAGAGGAGATTATGAAACTCTGGCTGACTTGAGAAGAGAATATCCAGGGAAGATCTGTGACAAACCTCTGACTATTCAAGTCATGACTCTTTCCGGAGACCTGGCTCAAAACACTGGACAAATGTTTCAGCTGTGAGTCTGACTTAATGTGTAGAATATGTCTGGTCTTTAATAGAGTAAAGAAAGTTTTTTAAAGTAAGTAATAATTTTAATCCTCCTATGTTGATTTCTGTTTGCCCTCTCTGTCTTTCTTAGGTATGATGAAGTAATGATCTCTTTCCCTAGTTTACTCTGAAGGTGATGGAATGTATTATTGGGTTTTAATGCTGTTTTCATAATGAATTTAACAATGGAAGCATATTTAAAGTGTTTGTGTTTTCTGATCTGATCTAATAAATTAATTTGCAGTAATTCCACTCAACCAAGATGATAAGCATGGCGGTTAAGTTTAATCTACTAGGTGCATAAATTATGTTTTCATTTAAAAAAATGACATACTTTAACTTGTGACTTTCAACAATTACCATACTGCTCATATTCATTCTGGAGTGTTTCCTAGCCAGAGTCGTGGGAAAGCTGGAGCCTAGCCTGTGGCACAGAGCACAAGAGCGCAACCCTAGACAGGGCGTCAATCCATCATAGGGCACATACACTCACACACTCATATACCCACTCACACACAACACCAATTGGTTAGAAACACCAGTTAACCTAATGCATGTCTTTGGAACGTGGGAGAAAACAGGAATACCCAGAGTAAACCCATGTAGACACGGGGGGGACATGCAAACTCAACACGGGAGAAATGTGGGTTCAAGATCAAACTGGTGATCTCGGAGCTGTGAAGCCACAGTAATCACTGCACCACTGTGCCACCCAAAATATATTATTAAAGTAAATAACACATATCTTGATGCATACTCAATAATCCAGGTAAGAAAATCCCAGAAGTTGAATCTGTTCATCTGGACATAGATTTTGTCGGAGAAATGTTTCATCACTCATCTAAGTGACTTCTTCAGTCTCAGCAGTTGAAAAACTTCCCCAATCTTATATACAGCACCTTTGCATAACGACTGGTACCAGCACCATTGCATAACAATGGGACCGGTGATCAGTTTAATGTGCAGATTGACATAGCCATTAATGACAATTAACGACATTAACGACAACAGATTCAACTTCTGGGATTTTCTTACCTGGATTATTGAGCATGCATCAAGACGTTTTGACTCAATTTGGCAAAGATTGCCTTAAACTCGTACAAGAGTACGAACAAACGGCTCGTAAGATGGCTGATTACAGGAACCACCTGAGATTCAACCTCAGATGCAGACAGAATGGGATCACTCCTAAGAGTCTGCAAATGAAATCTTCAGTAAAGGGCCACCGGGCTAACAAGATCCTCCAGAAGGCACAGAACCAGCTGCTAAATGAACGAGTGAGGCAAACCAACTTTACCATTGATGCTTTGAAAGTCAGAGAGGAACACACCCGACAGAGACTTACATCATGTCTAGGTGACACCACCCTTCAACGTGTGATCAACTTCACAGAAAAGGCTCGGTTAGCACAACATGAAAATTTGAAAACTAGGCAGCAGAAGAAGTTCGATCTTCTTGCTGCACGCCAGAGACACCGGCGGATGGATGACACTCTCAAAGGATGGAAGAGAGACGGAGGACAGACACAACCTGTGGATGTGGACAAGTGGGTGAAGAACTTGTCTGACAGACAACTCACCCAGGCGGAGAAAGACATCTTGGCTAAGAGGCTGAATTTGCTGTGACACCGAGGCAAATACCACTAGTGGAACTGATTACAGCCACGGAACAGCAATCCGCAACAACAACATCACGGACATGGAAGCAGAACAACTGAAAGTTTCAGCCTGCCTTAGCAATGCTAAGCCACCACTGTCCAACATCAGCAGAGAGGAAAGGAATGCACTCATGACTCTCAGTAAGGATAATGAGATCATCATCCTTCCAGCGGACAAAGGTAGGTGCACTGTTTTATTAAAAAAGACAGACTATCATGAGAAAGTTATGACTCTCCTTAGAGACACTAGCACTTATGAGCCCCTGAAACGAGATCCTGGTAGTGGGTACAAGAAGAAGGTGATAGATTGTCTGAAGCTTTTAAAACAGGACAATGCTATTGACCGGCCTCTGTACCACATATTATACCCAGGGGAGGCTACACCTAGTCTGTATGGTTTACCTAAGATTCATAAACAGGATGTGCCATTGCGGCCCATTGTGTGTATGATCAACTCAGTGACCTACAACATCGCCAAGTTTCTGGCATTGATCCTCAACCCGTTGGTGCACAGCAAGGATCATCACATCCAGAACACCATGGATTTTGTGGATAAGGTGAGGGACGTCATTATGGAGACGGATGAAACAATGGTCTCGTTTGATGTCACATCTCTCTTCACGTGTGTTCCAGTTGCTGAGGCAGTAGAGGTAGTCCGACTACAGGATGACCCCACTCTCAGCAATAGGACCACCCTTAACTCGGATCAGGTGTGTTTGCTTCTGAAGCTGTGTCTTCAATCCACCTATTTCACATACAGAGAACAGTACTATAGGCAGAAACATGGGTGTGCCATGGGCTCCCCAGTTTCACCTATCGTGGCCAACCTGTATATGGCAGAAGTGGAAAAGAAGGCACTAACATCCTCTTCAGGAACACCACCCAGCCATTGGTTCAGATATGTGGATGACACCTGGGTTAAAATGAAATCTCAGGAAGTGCCACATTTCACCGACCACATCAACTCAGTGGACAAACACATTAAGTTCACGAGGGAGGATGTGCAGAACGGCAGGTTAGCCTTCTTGGAGTGTGAGGTTGATTGGAGATGGGGGGCGATTGAAAGTCGATGTTTACCGTAAGCCAACACATACTGATCAGTACTTAAGGTTTGACTCTGATCATCCACTGAAGCACAAACTAGGAGTCATCAGGACACTGTACCACCGAGCAGACAGCGTCCTCACTGACACAGCGGCCAAGGATGTAGAGAAATCTCACATTAAGCAGGCCCTGGGCAAATGTGGTTATCCGAACTGGGCCGGTAAAACGCCCAAACAGTGCTCCAGCAGACCGATGAGAGGAGAACAACAGCCGCAGTCTAAGCGTACACCAGTGGTGATTCCATATGTGGCAGGAACATCTGAACAATTGAGACACATCTTTGCCAAACACCACGTCTCAGTGGCTTTCAAACCCCAAAACACGCTACGCCAGAAACTGGTCCACCCCAAGGATCGGGACCCTCAGCACAAACAGTGTAATGTAATGTACGCTGTTAAGTGCTGGGAGGATTGCCAGGAATTGTACATCGGGGAAACCAAACAGCCACTGGCGAAACGGATGGCACAACATAGAAGAGCTACCTCATCAGGTCAGGACTCTGTGGTTTACACACACCTACAGGCCAGTGGCCACTCTTTCAAGGATGAAGACGTGCAGATCCTTGATAGGTAGGAACTATGGTTTGAACGCGGAGTAAAAGAAGCCATTTCTGTAAAAAGAGAACGTCCATCCCTGAACCGAGGAGGGAGCCTCAGAGTACACCTCTCACCATCTTACAACGGAGCCATCGCAGCCCTTCCCCAAATCCTGTGTGAATGGCACACATGGCCATTGTCGTTAATGGCTATGTCAATCTGCATATTAAACTGATCACCGGTCCCATTGTTATGCAATGGTGCTGGTACCAGTCATTATGCAAAGGTGCTGTATATAAGATTGGGGAAGTTTTCCAACTGCTGAGACTGAAGAAGTCACTTAGATGAGTGACGAAATGTTTCTCAGACAAAATCTATGTCCAGATGAACAGATTCAACTTCTGGGATAAATAACACATATACAGAACCAGGCAAGCTTGGAAAAATGAAGCAAAGTAAGAATGTTTTCAAAAATAGAAGTGACAATAGTTTACTTTTGTCAATTAACTAATTACAATGTGAATGAACAAAAGAGAAATTTAAATAAATCAATATTTGGTGTGAACACTCTTTGCCTTCAAAACAACATCAGTTCTTCTAGGTACAAGTCTGGGATTTTGAAGGATTATAGTCAATAATACTAAATTATACCAAACGGTGATAATGATCATCATTTTCATATGTAGGTTGAAACACAGTATGAGACTTAAAACTGGGTGAGTAACAACTAAACTCTGCTACAAAGGTGAGGTTGTAGAAGACAGTTTCATGTAACACGTCATACACCATGGCAAGCCTGGACACAGCAACAAGACACAAAGTAGTTATACTGCATCAGCAAGGTACCCGAGCGCAGGTCGTTTGGCTAGTGTGAGTGCTCCCAATCGCGCCAGGGCTGTCACTGCGAGTGATAGTAATTATCCGGACTTTCCCAGACACAGCACGGCGCACTTCATTGTTGTACATATGTGATTGGGTAATAATATACTTCTGTGCCTTTCTTTGGTTTTGTTTTGTTCGCGCTGACACACAGCCCTAATACGACTTATAATAAGTGCATTGATTATGCAGCTCAGTGTGTTCCGACTTCTTATGCTGCACATTGGATTCTCTGCTTATACTTGTACATGGCTTTTGTATTTCTCTTTGTTCGTGTTGACACACAGCCCTAATACGCCTTATAATAAGGTGCATTGATTATGCGACGCGCTGTATTTTGGTTTATCGTGCTGTACAGGGGACTTCCTGCTTGTATTTAATATGTGACATTTTTTGTTTCTCTTTGTTGCCGCTGACCCACAGCCCTAATACACCTTATAATAAGTGCATTGATTATGCAGCGCGCTGTGTTCCGGCTTCTCGTGCTGTACAGCGGACTTTATGCTTGTACTTACTATGTGACTTTTTGTTTCTCTTTGTTCGTGCTGACACACAGTCCTAATAAGCCTTATAATAAATATACTGATGATGTGACGCACTTATTTTCAGCATCTGATGCTTACGGAGGCAGCTGCACAGCGCGCACAAAACGAAAGCAAAGAACGGCATAAACATATGTGATTACCCGATCACATGTACAACCATGAAGTGTGCTGTGCGAGCGAGCATGGTGATGACAAAAGAGCGCCGGAGCGCGTTTCTGTGTGAACCTAGTGTGAGTGCGGGCCAGAGCGCGTTTGTCCCCCCTCCCCATTCGCACTCTGGCCCGGTTCGAGGCAACCGCGCTCAGTGTGAGTACACCAGCTCAGCTTAGGTGAAACTTAATGTGTAAGATTACATCAAAACAAATTCATACTGTTCATGAGTCTCCTATACCAAACACAAACTTTTTTAAGTAAATCACACAAATATGGGAAAAAAATATAATATTTTCATCTTAATGCAGAGAAAAACCAGAAAGTCTTCACTTGGAAACTTTTAAAATAGTATCATTTTGATGGATTTTATTGCTATAATAAACTACTTGACCACTATGGCTAGCCAAACACACATGATGAGCCAGATTCTTTCCCCTGTTCTAGTATAGTATGGGTGGAGCCTGTTATAACAAATATACTGACTGGATAGCAGGGATTACAACCACGAGTGAATCAGAGTAATGAATCAGAGTGTGAATGGCAGGATTTAGGTTTGCATTGTATATTGCACTGCAATTTCACCATATATATGTTTAAAATATCTATTAATTGTGTTATTTATTATAAAACAGTCATGTTTTAGTTTTGTCGTTTTCATATGGAAATACAAGTACAAAATATTCTGGTGAAAGTCTTATTTTAAACAAGACAGTTGTTCACCTCTGCATTGGTGAAATGTGCATTTCATTCTGATGTTTGCTACGTAGTGATGTCAATTATTCTGCATATTTTCTATAATTAAATCAAGATACTCAAGTAAAAGTATCTTCTGAGCTCTAAAAAAGTATCCCTCTGAGCTCTCGTGGAAGGCGGACGCACTGCTCCTCGCTCCCTTATCTCTCCTGCTTGGCTTTTTTGTATCTGTCTCGTCTACTCTACTCCGTAACACAGCTCCTCAAAGAACAAATTATGGAATTGGTTAAATGGTCTCTGAATGCTATTGACACCATCTTCTCATCGAGAAGTTCGGGTTCGGGGGAACCCACATGCCCCGACGGAACACAGATGGCAGGATATGCGATGGACCCGTGGGGGAAGTGGAGAGTCGTGTGCCTGGCACCTCTTTCGTTGGAGGACATCGAGGA